>JAODAL010017386.1:0-77898 GCA_025379985.1 Phyllomedusa bahiana
ATCCCGGGAAAACCAAAAAAAAGCTTGTGTTTCGAACGGGGATAAAAAATGCTCTAACTTTGAAAAAGGAATAAAAACAAAAAAGCAAAGTATTTGGAAAATTAAATTTAAAGTTTCCTACATATTTAAAGTCAATCTGGTGAGAATAACAGAAAACATTTGCTTTTTGCAACAGTGCTGGGAAGAACAGTTATTATAAGGGTAAATTTACACTCGAGATATTTGTTGTAGAAATTTCTGATCAGTTCCTTTCATCGAAAGTCAACCATGGTGACAAAGGGCCCATACCCTTTTGCAAGCCCCCTTTAAAAAAAGGTTTAGGTGCAACCGGGGTTTTAACCTTTGTCATCTCCGTTTTTTTAAGTCTATGCGAGATTACAGATTATTATATACACAGCGTCTGATCGCCTCTTCCATCGTTATCTGTCAGAATATGTGAACAGTCACTTTAAAGGCAGAAATGGCAATGTTCCTCGTCAAGCCTCATCCCGCTCCCCTATGAGCGGCGATCGCTGTTTGAAATCCGAGCAACTGCAAGTGACGAGAATGCAAGGCGACAAAGACGGAGGGGCCCCCATTTTTTAAACCCTGAAATTTTCCCTTTTAATTTTCATGAGTGATCAGCAGCAGTATGCCAGCAGATCTGGCCCTTAAAAAACCGCGGGGGGGAAACCCAAAAAAACTGTGAAAAATTCCCCTCTCTTTCTCTGGATGAAAAAAAAGGCGGGACGGGCTGTGAGGAAACCTTGGGAAATTAAATAGATTTTTAAACACACAGTTCCTGTCATAAAAAACTCTGTCTTTTAAACCCCAGGGGGCTCCCAGATTGTCAGGGAATTTTTTAGAGGCAAATAGAAAGTGAAAAAAGGGCTTTTGGTCGGGGGTGAAATTTTTTTTTCTTATTTTTTTAAATTTTTTTTTTTTGTTTTATTTTATTAAAAATTTATTTTTATTTTCTTTTATTTAATTTATTTTTTTTTTTTTTAATTTATTAGATAAATTTAAATTTTTTTTATTTCCTTTTTTGATTTAGGGGGCCTTTTTTTTTTTTTTTTTTTTAAAATTTTGTTTTTAGTTTGACAAAAAAAAACCATATTTTTTAAACACATTGAAATTTTTTTTTTTTTATTCTTCTCAAAATTTTTTTTTTTTTTAATTAAAAATTTTCTTTATTTTTTTTTCATTTTTTTGGGTATTAGGTGGCTTTACTTTTTTTTTCGTTTTTAATTTAGTTGAGTTTGTATAAATCCATAGTTTTTATTTCATTTTGAATTTAGTTTTTTGTTTTTTTTTATTTATTTTTATTCTATCTCCATTTTTTATTAATTAAATAAATTTATTTTATTTTATTTATTTCTCATTTTCTGATATTAGGTGGCTTTTTCTTTTTTTTTTTTTTTTTTTTTAATTTAGTTGAGTTTGTACAAATCCATATTTTTATTTCATTTTGAATTTTTTTTTTATTCTATCTCAATTTTTTTTTTTTTTTATTAAATTTATTTTATTTTTTTCTCATTTTGTGATATTAGGTGGCTTTACTTTTTTTTCGTTTTAATTTAGTTGAGTTTGTACAAATCCATATTTTTATTTCATTTTGAATTTAGTTTTTTTGTTTTTTTTATTTATTTTTATTCTATCATCCATTTTTTTATTATTTAATAAATTTTATTTATTATTTTCTCTATTTTGAAATTTGCGCCGCAGCGTCAGTTTGTGCGACCAATAACGTTTTTGTACTAACACCTACGGACGTCAGTGATGGTGAATTTTGTGGCCGAAGTGAACTTTTTATCGCTAGACAGTTTGGAATGCATGCGGACTTTTTTGATCACTTTATATCCATTTTTAAGTGACGTAAAATGACCAAAAAAGCCAATTTTGGCGTTGAATTTTTTTTCTTCTACGTTTTCCACATCGTACAGGATAAATTATGAGTTATATTTTTAAGATCGGACAATTTCGACTCGCAATACAAATATGTTAACCCTTTTTAATAATTTATTTATTTTATTTGTAAAATGGGAAAGGGGGGTGATTTGAACTTTTAATACTTTTTTTTTATACTACTCTATTCATTTATTTATTTTTACTTTAATATTGAGGCCACCTATGGTGCTTGACCGCGATTGTCAATACAGTCTAATGCATTGCATAGGCAATTCATTAGACTGTACCAAGATGGCGGTTTATTCCACCACTTCCTGTCTGTGGACTGGAAGTGGGCAACAGGACATGGACGTGACAGAAGTCCTCCCAAGCATTCCCCATCGCTAAGAAAAATCAGCAGGGTATAGAGTGGAAAAAGCACACACACCCATATGCTTATGTTCACATGCTTATGCGGGACAATATTTCACCCGTAATTTTGCGCCGTACCTTTGCACATTACGGGCTGAAATACTTCCCAGTCCATTACTGTAATACCACAGTTCTCAAAGAGAACACTATGGGATTATCGTCTCCCTGCTCCCTGCTCGCCCAATCCGGCGAGCGGACGATCAGTGAATGTTAATTATTCACATGCGTATACGCGCCGAGAAAAATGCATGTCTATGGGGCCGGCGGGATGCCAGCCCCCCCGCTCCCGAGCACACGGCGTAATTGAGGGGCGAAATACGTTCCGTAATTAAGTCGTGTGAACATAGCCTTATTGTTTTGTGAAAAACAAGAATAAAAAATATGTAATAAATATACCATGCGCAATACCATCCGATCTATACAAATAGATGGCCACCATAAGAGTACACAAATGAGTATCGATGTCTACTCAGATGACTGTTTGTAACTATCTCAGAAGATGCTAAGTGAATATATACCAGCCGTCCACGACCCACCATGCGTCATACAGCATAAACACACCCCATCTTAGCACAGAAATTATCCATAAAAACATGAGCAAAATAACAGAAATGACCACTTTGCTTTCCAAAAGGTGGATCACACCGACTTCCTGTTTCACACATATTCACAATAAAGCATCAATAAGTTTCTCCTTACTCTGATAAAATTAACCAGCGAGCAATTCTGGTCACACTACAGCGCTCTCTCTATCTCCAACTAGGCAGATCTGATGACGTCTGAGCCCTCACTAAGGAGTCTACAACACTCAAACTGACCGACGCCATTTCCGGACAAGACGTAATCCCTCGACCCCTGCTGGCTTATTGTCGAATGGTGGTTGTGGGCATCTGGTCATATGTTCACGTAGTATCTCTGAATAGTTACAGTGGACACCTGTAGGCATCTGGTACTCATTTGGTACTCATATTGGGCCATCTATTTGTATAAGATTGGCTGGTTTAGCGCAGTGGTATATTTATTAAATCATTTTTAAATCCATTGGTTTTTTAATTAATTTTGAATTTATCTTTTTATTTTTTTTCTTGGTTAATTTGTATTTATATTTAAATTTTTAGCAATTATTATTTTTGTTATTTTTCTTTAATTCAAATTTTTTTTTAAGTAGTTCACAATTTTATTTTTGTGACGCATAATCTTATTTATTGCTGAAAAAAGTTTCTTTCTAAAGTACAGCTTTTACCATCCCCAATATGTCTTTGATAGAATACCACTAAAAAAGTAGACAGTTTATTTTTATTATATCTACTTTTAACCTCATGCTTTCAAGGCTATTAATTAAGAGAAAAATATTATTGCTTTAGATCCAGTTGTGTTCATTGCTTTTCTGCATCTAGAGAAGAAGTTTTTATACCACCATAGACATGAATTCCTTACTGAAAGAGTGCTGAGACTATGGAACTCTTTGCCAGAGTACGTTTTGATGGTTTTGTTCATTGAATAGAGTTAAAAGTAGCTGGATCTGTCTTACAAGTGCGGGAACCTGTGCTCTACAGGTAGACTGGTGGCTCAGTGGTTAGCACAGTGCAGCCCGGTGGCTCAATATTTAACATAGTGATGCACAGTGAGTTATTAGCAGTTGAGCATGATGGACCAGTGGTTAGCAAGATGCAGAACATTGACTCGGTGGTTAGCAAAGTGTGGCATGGTGGCTCCGTGGTTAGCACAGTGCAGCCGGGTGGCTCAATGTTTAGTAAAGGGAGCATAGTGACTCAGTTCTAAACACAATGGAGCAAAGTGGATCAGTGGTTAGCAAGATGCAGAACAATGACGTGACTGGTGTGTTAGCAAAGTGTGTGCATGGTGGCTCAGTGGTTTAGCACAGTGCAGCCACAGTGGCACAGTGGTTGGACAAGGCAGTGTCAGGTTGTTCAGGGTTACATAGTTACAATAGTTTGTAAGCAGGTGCGTAGCTACAGGAGGGGTGGCAGGCGGTAGCAATCGCTACTGGGCCGCTGCAGCCCGTGATGGGGCCCAAAATACCCTCTGCCACTTAAGAAAGAAACCACATTAGTAGATGTGCATTGTAACCGGAGGCCCCATTTCACTTTTGCACCAGGCCCAAAGCTTGAAGTTACACTCCTGTTTTGAAGGCTGCTATAAAAGACAAGACGTCATCCAGTTCAGCCTATTTTGGCTAAAGTGATGATCTACAGGAAGACAAAAACCCCCATGAGGTATGAAGCCCAATTGTCCTCATTTAAAGGGAAAAATTCCTACTCCGACTCCACATCAGGCATCAGAAAAATCCCTGGATCAATGACCCCTCTCCCAGAATCCTAGTCATATAACTTGTCTATATTATTCAACATCTAGAACTGTATCCAGAGCCCTGTCTCCAGAATTCCCTGGTCATGTATATATACCTGTTAATTTATGTACATCTAATAAATGATATCCATACCCTTCTCCAGAAATCCTTGTCACTATAGACTGTTATAATTATTACATCTATAAATTTGTCCCAGGCCCTTCTTCTCCAGAATCCTGGACCCTATAATCCCTGTTATAATTATTACAATCTAGAAATGTACCAGACCATTCTCCGAATCCTGGTCACCGTATAAATTTGTTGATAATATTACATCTAGACTAGTTCTCATTCCCTTCTCAGAATCCTCGGTCACTATACACCTGTTTATATATTATTACATCTCTAAATGTATCCAGACCCGTCTCCAGATCCTGGTCACTATAACACTGTTATATTATTACATCTTAGAAATGTACTCCAGAGCCCTTCTCCAGAATCCTGATTCACTATAACCTTTATAATTATTAAATCTAGAAATGTATCTCAGACCTCTCCAGAATTCCTCGTCACTATAACCTGTTTAAATTATTACATCTAGAAATGTCTCCAGACCCCCTCCTCCAGAATCCTGGACAGCTATAACTTGTTATATTACATTACCAATCTTAGAAATGTATCCATACCCTTCTCCAGAATCCTGGTCACATAACCTGTTTATATTATTACCTCTAGAAATGATCTCAGACCCTTCCCCAGAAACTAGTGACTATAACTTGTTATATATCTACATCTAGAAACGTCTCCAGACCCTTCTCCATTAAACCAGCGGTCCACTATAACTTGTTTATATACATTCTCAAGAGAAATGTATCCAGACCCTTCCCAAAACCCGTCCCACGTACTACTCGTTATATTATACGCTCCGAAATGTAATCCAGACCCTTTTTGAACTCTGTTAGTGAAATTCACCATACAAATCCTCTGGCAATAGAGTTCCACATTCTCACTGCTCTAACAGTAAGAATCCCCTTTCTATTGTTATGAAGGAAACTTTCTTTCCTCAATGACACAGAGGATCCCCTTGTTCGAATAAACAGGCCCAGGTAACGAGATCGAGCGAGAGAGAGAGAGAGAGTTGCTGCGAAGAGCAGAGATTGAAGAGATCTCTATATTGACCTTTGATCTATATAAACATATTATTATGTCCAACCCCGAAGCCGTCTTTTCTCTAAACTAAATAACCCTAATCTTACTCATCTTTCAGGTTACTGTAGTCCACCCAGTCCTTTTTATTATTTTTGTTGCCGCTTGTGGTACCTGTTCAAGCTCTACAATGTCTTATCCTGTGCACTGGTGCCCAAAACTGTACATCACTATTCATGTGTGGTCTGACCAGTGACTGTATAATGGGAGAATAATGTTCTCATAATGTGCCTCTAATGCCCTTTTTTAAATGCACCCCATGATTCCTATTTGCCTTGGCATCTGCGTCTGACACTGCTGCTACAATTAAGTTAAAGCTGTCCACCAGGATTCACCCAATTCCCCTGTCTCCAGTCCCCAGCGTTTTTTTCCATTTAACAAGTAGTCATGTAATTGATTTTTTCCTCCGACCGATGTGCATAACCAATGCATTTATCAGTGTTAAACCCATCAGCCATTTCTCTGCCCAGGGCCATCCAACTTATCCAGAATCCTCTTTGAATAACACATTATCTCTATTTGAGTTGATTACTTTACAGAGCTTAGAATCATCTGCACATATTAATATACTACTTTGCACTCCATGTGTAATGTATCGGTAATGAAAATGTTTAAGAGATAGGGCCCAATACTGGCCCCCTGCATTACCCCACTAGTAACAGGGATCAGTCTGAGAAAGTACCGATTAATTACTACCCTTTGTTTTCTATCAGTGAGCCGTACTTACCCACTTCAACACATTTTCCCCCAGTCCAAGCATCTCATATTATTTACTCAACCTTTATGTGGCACCATATCAAAATGCTTTAGCAAAAACTAGAATAAGACCTCCAGTGCCTCACACCCTGATTCCATTCTAGCACTCCGAGGACTCCCACGCTCCTCAAGAAGCTGATGAGATTAGTCTGACAGGACCGATCCTTCATAAACCCATGCTGGAACGGCGTTATACATTTATTTTCAGTTAGTATAGTGCTGAAAAGTGACTCAGCATAGTGGACCAATGGTTAGCAAGATGCAGAAAGTGACTCAGTAGTTAGCAAAGTGTGCCACGGTGGCACAGTGCTTAGTACAAGGCAGTGCAGTGGCTCAAGGATTAGCATAGTGCTGCAAAGTGACTCAATCTTTAGCACAGTGCAGCATGTTGGATCAAAGGTTAACAAGATGCAGAAAAGTGACTCAGTGATAAGCAAAGTGTGCCATGGTGGCTCCGTGGTTAGCACTGCGCATGCTGGTGGTTTAGTGGTTATTACAGTGCAGACCAGTGACTCAATGATTAACACTGTTGCCTTGTTGCGCTGGGATCCTGTATGCAAAGGAGCTTGTCCGTCTTTGTGTGCATATCCTCTGGGTTTTCTGATTTCTCTCACTCTCCAAAAACATACAGTTAGATTCTTCGGAGATTTAGACTGTGAGTCCCAATGGGGACAGGGACCAGTGAGTCTGATGACAACTTCTGTACAGCGCTGTGGAATATAACGGTTCTATATAAAGGAATACAATAAATAACGGGTCATTGATTCAGAGATCTATTCTGATCCCCATAGCCTGAGGACAGAATGATTTTTTCCCCCCTAAAATTATAACATTGTTTCTGTCTGCACATGAGGTCCGGTTGCATTTCTTGACAACCTACATTGTCGAGGAAGACGATCATTCTCCCCAAGATCACATGTGAAAATCTTCTGACAGAGGCCATAATAACTTTTTCTAACGGCATGATGTTGGAAGTGCTAGGTTTTCTATTCCTAAGTGCCTACATGTTAGCCGGAAGGCCAGTTATTAGTGTCTGTTCCCATACCTGGTTAACATTTCCCTGAGTAGCGTCGTGCAAATAGGTCCCTGGTCACTTTGATACTGGTTTGAACAAATTTGTGAAAAAGCTTAATCTGAATGTTTTACATCAACTTTAACCCTTACCATAATCCTAACCCTAAATTGCAGCTGAGGTTAGGGTTTTTATGGTCTGCTGTCACTTCTAGACCAACATCACTTCCTCTATTCCTACCTCTATTCCTAAAGCGCATACATAGAACTCCCCAATTCATAATTCGGCTAGGCCTATTAATTTCCTGGCCCCCTCTCATAATTTAGATCACTCTCCGACAATACTGTTAACCAAACGACCAAAATGAGAGCATACGATCATATCTACTAAAAATTATATCTTTATTAGTACATTACAAAAGTATATAAAAAGGACGAAAAACTCACGGTACATAGAGAATCACCAAAATGTAATAGCTGGTGAGACATATACCAACCAAATCCTCTATAAATTTGCAAAGTATGTAGTGTATATATACTGCTATAAGTATAAATGCATAAATCTCCCACATCCCAATATCTGACTACTCTAGATACATAATGCCTCTAACGTCAATAGTATAAATCTAGTAATAGACAATGGCATATATTCAGCAATAGTCAAAGTTACAGCCCAGGAAATATAGAAAACATATGCGTTAATGCAGTACTTAACCAGTAAAAGAGGTGGTGGATGCGTGTCACCAGCGCCCCAACGCGCGTTTCGCTTGTTGTAACTTGCTTCCTCAGGGGGTGATCAGGTTGGTATATGTCTCACCAGCTATTACATTTTGGTGATTCTCTATGTACCATGAGTTTTTCGTCCTTTTTATATACTTTTGTAATGTACTAATAAAGATATAATTTTTAGCTGTCTCTGCTTAGTTTTTAAATGGTAAAGTCCCGTCTGTTTGGAACCAGTCCCAGCCCCTCCCACCGCAATTATATGTCTAGCTGTCCCCTGCTTAGTTTAAATGGTACGTCCTGTCTGTGGAACAACAAGTCCCAGCCATCCCACTGCATTATATGTCCCAGCGGTCTCGCTTAGTTTAAATGGTTTCATTTTTGTCTCGATATTTTCGCCCAGCTCTGTCTTCCATAATTTATCCTGTGTTTTATTTGTATAGGCCATCAATTTCCCCAATACTCCCCCTTGAATTTTTTCTGTCTTGGCAGACTTTTGTAGCTCCCCCCTTTTACAAAAACCTAAGGCCCCCAATGTTTCATGTTGAACTCATCATAGTTGAGTATAAGTTGCAGAGATTTTCTGGGAACCAAGGTCGGGGGGCCCAAATTTTTCCCAGGGGCCAAAAATTTCAAAAGGCAATTTAGAAGTGGCAATCCTCAAATTTCCCTAATTTGGGCCGGAAGGGGAGCAAAAAAACGGAGAAGGGCCCTTGGCCCCTTTTTGTAAGTTTTTACATTTCCCTTTTCCATACTCCTTTTTAAGAAACACTGCAATTTTTTTATATGAACAAAGGTTTTTAAACCAAAAAATCACTGCAAATAAAAACCCTTTTTAAAAACATAACCTTTACTTAGTTTGGCCCTAAAAAAATTTATCTAAACACCCCTATATATTAACACCAAAAATACCTAGATGATATTGCAATACCGTGTCCCTATCCGTCAGTGGAGAAATCGCCCTGATAAAACGGTTTCCGTTTTAAATTTGACAGACCGTATCACTACATGCGGCATAAACCCCTTTTATATCCCGTTATCCCCAGGGGATTCAAAAACTTTTACGGGGAAAACAAAAATTACGCTATTACAACGCATTTTCTACAACTCATACATTAAACCTTTAAAGGGTTTTAATAGATAAATTTGATACAAAAGTTTAATTTCTGCTATTTAAAAAACACGATGATCCTCCCGCTCCTCGGGTTTATGAGGGGCCCCCAAAGGGATAATAGGGATACAGAGCAAATTATCCCTGCATCCCTTAAATATCCTAAACAGCCCCTGTGATTAACAAAAAAACCCCCCTACTTCCCCCCAAAAAACAAGTAGGGGGTGATAGTTTTTTCCCCAATTCCTAGTTCCCAAGGTATGTGTGCAAAACCTAAAACCAAACCTCGTTTTTCCGGGCGTTCCAAAATGCTGAACTGCGCAAAACCCGGGGAAGTGAAGAAACCTCATTTTCCGGGTTAAGCGGGGACAAAAAAAAAAACACCCGCGCCTTTTTCTGGAAACCGGCCCGCCCCAAACGCGGTGCCTAGGGGTCCACCCCAAAAAGCACAAATTACTGCACAAACGGCGCCAATTAAATTCACTGACCCATCTGCGCCCTTTTTTCATTTTTCCCTGCTTCTCGCTCCCGGGGGACATCTCCCCCAAACCCCCCGGACCACCTTCCCCTTTACTGCCATCCCACCTCAGCCCACCCCCCCATAAAAAACCCTGCTAACCAGTTTCCATTCGCTGAAACCCCTTTTTTTGCCCCTTTTAATTGTGCTCTATGGAATCCCGTCCGTCCTCCCAACAAACTCCACGGGGCTGTTCATGACCTTTTTCTCTCCAACTCCCTAAAACCTGCTGGCCCTCACAGAAACAGGGGCCTCCGGGAATCTGACACCCGTTTTCCCTTGCCGCTCTCACCAGGGTGGGCAAACATTTCACCCACCCCCCCCAAAACCCTGAAAACGGGCCCCGGGGGGAAAGGATTTGGCATACTTTTTCTCCCAAACACTGGCACTTACCAGGTCCTTGCTTCCCCTTCACCCCCCCCCTTTTTTCCCCTCCTTTGAGGTCCACACCCTAAAAACTTTTTTCACCTTTTTCCTCAGAGTCGAATTTTGTCACAACCCCCCGGCTCCCCCGCCTTTTCTGGATCTTTTTTGCCGCCTGGCTCCCACATTTTTCCTCTCTTCTGAAACCCCCCACTCTCATCAGGGGTGATTTCAACATCCCCCATTGATGACCCCAAATGTCCCCAAAACGGCCCCACAGTTTTCTTCCATTAACCTCCCCCTCATGGCCTCTCACAGTTTACGCCCCCCCAACCCCACAAGGAGGAACTCTCTGGTTTCGGGTCTTCGTCATTTTTCCCTAAATTTTTTCTAATTTCACAATTCCCCTTATGCTCTCTCTGACCACAATTTTAATCTCCTTCATTATCATAATTCTCAGCCTTCTCGGGGGAAAAAAACCTTCCCTTTCCCATAAAAATTCCCCATAAAAAAAAATTTTTCCATTAATACTCGGGAAAACTCAAAACACCATACATTCCTCACTGCCCCCAACCCCCCTTCCCCCCCTTTCCCAACCAGGCTGTCAAACTTTTAAAATTTAAATTTTTCGCAACCACCCTGGACATTTTTGGCACACCCCAGACTCTTTTTTCCCCACAAATTTTTCCAGGTGTGCTGAGCGGCTGTGGAGAAAATCAAAACTACCTGCAGACTTTTTCCCCTACCAAAAATTTATGCTCAGGGGCCCTTAAACACACTGCCCCCTTTACTGCGGGCCAAACAAAAAAAATTTCACCTCCCTCATCTCCCCCCAAACAAAAACCCAAAATGCCTCGTTGAACCCCCTTCCACTCCCCCCTTAAGGCCCAAAAGGTCAGGCTCCCGGGCCCCTGACCTTGTGCTTTAAAACCCGGCCACTCACTTCAAAAGGGCAAAAATTTGGAAAAAAATCCGGCAAAAAAATCAAATCACCCAAACCCCCAAATAATACCCACCTGTCCCTCCCCGCCCCGTCCTCTAACTTCCCCGCAGACCCCCGAACCCCCAAAAACAGAGGAAGGGAATGTCCAGGCTTCTCATTCCTTTCCCCACCTGCCTACTGACCCCATTTCCAACCCAAACCTCGTCCAGGTCCCCTTTCTCCCCGCTGTCCTCTCTCACCTTTCTGCAAAACTGTAACCTTTTCTCTTCCCCCCTGGGGATCTTTCCCTCTTCCTTCAAACACACCAACCCTAACCCCCTTTTCTAAAAAAAACCCTCTCTGGGCCCGTCCTGTGCTGATAAAACTAAACCCACCATCTCTTTAAACCCGCCCTTCATCTCTAAACTCCGGAAAGCTTGGTCTAAAACCCGCCAAACCGCTATCTCTCTGCTAACCCCTCTTCTTGACCCCTTTCAATTTAGGTTTTCCCGCACCCCAAAACTCCACGGAAAAATGCCTTGGTTTTAAAATTTTCAAATGGGCCTCCAACAGCAAAAAAACCTTTAGGTAAAATAAATCATTGTTGCCTTTCTCTTTGGGTCTCTCTGCACATTTACCCCTGTGGGTCACCAACTTTTTCCCCCAGCATGCCCCAGCAAACCCTTTGGCCTTCAAGGGCACCCTCCCCCTTGGTTCTCGTCCTACCTCTTTTGACCGGGTCCTTCAGTGTCTCGTTTTCTGGGCCCCCTTTCCCCTCCTCTTTCCCCTTTCTGTTGGAGTTCCCCCTCAGGGTATTTCCAGTCCTCTCCTCTTTTTATTTTAAAACAGCCCCCCTTGGACAAACCACAGTAGATTTGGTTTCCCAAAACCCTCTCTATGCGGAAAGAACACCCAATTATAAAACCCCCCTCCCGTGACATCACCCAGCCTTGCCCACAAAACACCATGACTGTCTGCCCCTGTCCCCCCGACATCATGTCCCTCTCTCCTCTGAAACTAAACCCACTAAGACTGAACTTTTTGTCTTTCCCCCCAAACTTTCTAACCAAAAACCCCCCCCCCGCTATTTTTTGTTTTTGTATGTGGTAAACCCCCATTCTCCTAGGGAGGGAGGCCCGCTGTCCCAGGGGTTTTATTTGATTCTGATTGACCTTCCCCCCCATATATCCAATCCCCCTTTCCCCTCCTGTCACCCTGCACCTCAAAAATAACTCCAAAAATCCTCCTTTTCTCAAACTGTGGAAACAAAACCAAAACTCTCCTTTCTTTCTCTTTTTTCTTTTCGTCTTAACTACTTGGGAACTCCTTGCTTATCGGGCTCCCTCTTTTGCAAAACCTCTTTTCCCCCCCCCAATCTGTCCAAAAATGCAGCAGCCAGGGTTTTTTCTTTCCTCCAGCCGCTATAAATGATGCCTCTACCCTTGTCCCGTTTACTGCACTGGGTTTCCCTTTTCCCGTAAATGGATTTCGTATAAAAATCAGCACTCCACCCATAAAGCTCTCCAAGCGCTGCCTTTCCCCATACATCTCCTCCCCAATCTTTTTTCAACCGCCCTAAACCCCTGCTCTCCGCTTTTGGGTTTATGATATCCCCCTACAAATTTCCCCAAAATCCGAACCTCCCATGCCCGCCTACCACCTTTCACACGCGCGGCACCAGTTCTCTCGAAAAATCTACCCGGGCGGGCCCCACAAGAAACCATTCCCCAAACCCCACATTTTAAAGGGGGGCCCTGAAAATAATCTCCTCGGCTGGCCCCCCAAGATCCCTTAAATGCCCATCACACACCCTCTGCCCCTCCCTGCACTTGGGGACTCACAGGCACTTAAAACCCGAAATAAAATGTACATTCCCCGGGGTTTTTTTCAGGGTTTATCCCTTTTTCATGTAAACCACCCCCATTTATAAACTGGGCCGAACCATTTTTAAACTTGGGCACTTCTTTTTTACCGTATTTTTTACCCATACACCCTAAAAGATTGTAAGCTCTCAGAGCAGGGCCCCACAAAAACCCTTTTTCTCATTGGGGAAATATTTTTAAAGTGTAATGACTGTATGTTTACCCTTGAATTTTTTAAAGTGGGTGGGGGAATATGGGGTTTTTGCTTTTTAGAAATAAAAAATTTTTAAATTTTTATTATTTAATTTAAATTTTAATTTTGAATTTTGTATGCCCCATTTTGGGCTTTTGGTTAAAACTACCCCCTATTTTCCCCAGTTTTCCCCCAGCCCACCTCTACACCTGCAAATCACAACTCCCCCCAAACTTCTTTCTCCTGCACCAGACAACTCTCCTCTTACTGTCCAAACCCAAACCCACCACCTGTAGCTTGCCCCACCGCCATCCCCCCTCACCCAACCTTAGTGCTTTTATCATCCCAGCCCTCCCCACCTTAAACCCTATAAATTAAAACTTCGGCAATTTTCCCCTTTCCCCTTTAAACAGCTACCATCACCTCCTTTCAAAGAAACCATCTCTTGACCGCTCCTCTCCGCAACATTGCCCCATCTCCGTTTCCCCATTCCCCAAAACCCCTTGAGCAAATTTCTATTTTCAACTATCCTCCCATCCTCCCCCAAACTCTCTCCATGACCCACTGCAATCGGGCTTCAGACCCCATACCACAAAACTCCCTAACCAAAGTCACCAACGCCTATAACTGCCAAAGCCTCATGTCACACTCTACCCTTTCCCCCCTCCTAGACCTTCACTCCTTGACACTGTCGACCATTCCCCCTCACAAATCTCTCCTCCCCACATCACGGACTTGGCCTTTCCTGGATCTCCTCGTACTTCACTGTTTGGATTTTTCAGCGTCTCTCACCCGCCTACCCCTCCCTTCCCCGCTCTCTGTTTTTTCCCCCAGGGACTGTCCGGGGCCCACTCCTTCTCTATCTACACTCTTTGGCCTGGTCAACTCATAGCACAAAAGGTTTTTTTCATGACCCCCCCCCTTTATGCTGATGACCCCACTTACATTTCCATCCCAATTCACCTCTTTTCTCTCCCGGACCAGACGCTATCGTCCAATCCTCCTCCTCCCGCCTCCTAAAACTGAACATGGGAAAACGAATTTATCACTTCCCACCATCCCCCCCTATCCCCCCACCCAATCTCCTACATTTTTAATGGCTACACTCCCCACCACTCCACAAGCCGCGCCTTGGATAACTTTGACTCCATCTTCCTCAAACCACACATCCAAGCCCCCACCTCGCCTCCCCTCCACCTGAAAAATATCTCCTAATCCACCCATTCCTTTAAATTTGAAAACACAAAAATGCTGGTCCATGCCCTTTTTATTTCCCTCCTAGACTATTGCAACATCCTTCTCTGTGTGCCTTCCCCTTCTAGCAACCCTCGCTCCCTCCAATCCATCCTTAACTCTGCTACCTCACCTAGTTTCACCTCTTCTCCTCACTATGTCCTCTTGCCGCCCCCCTCTGCCAATCTCTTCATGGCTTCCCAATTCCCGCGAATCTAGTCAAGTAAGTTAACCTTGACCTACAATGCTTCTACATAACTCTCCCCCTCCATATATCTCTGCATCTATCACTCTATACCTCCCCCACAACAACCTCCGCACTCACATACATATTCTTCACTGCTCTCCCTCTTATCAGCTCCTCACAAAACCGTCTCCAAGACTTCTCTCGTTCTTCCCCCACAACTCTGGAACTCACGTCCCTCAACCCTCATACTCCTCCCCCACTCTCACTAGCCTCAAATGTACCTGAAAACCCCATCACTTTAGAGCCTATGATCACCCCTAAACTGTGTTGCACTGCTCCACCCCACAAAAATTTCTAAACCCACCTTCTGTCTTTTCCCACCTATCCTTGTAGACTTCAGCCCTCACGTGCAAGGCCCTCTCTTCCCTCTGTAACCATTTGCTAGTTACTTATTGTCACTTTGTTCTGTTTTTGAACCAATGTAATTATTGTAACCACCTCGAATGTACAGCGCCCTAGAACCAAGGGCGCTCTAAAATTATTAATAATAATAATAATAATAATAATAATAATTATTATAAAATGAACATAATATAGGTGTTACGTTTCAAGGCTTTATTAAGGGAAAAACAAAACTGTACATGAAGGAGAACCCTTGAAACATATACAAGTTGGAAAACTGGATCCTTGGAACCACAAAGGTGGAACTCCACCAAAGTCAGCATGACGTGAAAAGTCAATAGGTCAGGTCTAGGTGGTCACGTATCAAGAATAGCGCAGATGTGAGACCAGGGGGGACTTGGACCACCAACGGGACTGGGGAACACAGCACAACCAGGAGGGACAGCAAAGGAACTCGTCGGCACCGCTAGGAGGAACAGCACAGGAACTCGTCAGCACTGCCAGAACGAACAGCACAGGAACTCATCGGCACCTCCAGGAGGAACAGCACAGGAACTCGTCGGCACTGTCAGGGGGAACAGCACACGAACTCGGCATATCCAGGAGGGACAACATTGGAACACAGCACCACCAGGAGGAACTGCATGGGAACATGCCACCGTCAGAAGGAACTGCACAGGAACAAGCCACCGTCATGAAGAACTGCCTGGGAACAGGTCACTACCATTAGGAGCTGCAAGTTAACACGTCACCCTCAGGAGGAGCTGCACAGGCACAGTGCACAGAAAACAGGCACTCTACAGGGACACAGGACAGACTGGACTTGGGGGCTTGAGGCGGTGAGGCAGGCCTTATCCCAACAAGTCCAAAACGCATGGCACTGACAGTTTGAAAGTGGAGGCCTTTTAAGGAGTTCACTCGCAGGAGAGGATACGCCTGCAACCTGGGCAAGCCCAGATAGAGTGAGTTAACTGCTGCAGTGGTGTTAATCAAATTTCCACCTCTAGGGATCAAACACGTTGCAAGTTCAATCAGGAGGCAAGAGGAAATTTGTAGTTCGTGACAATATGTGTAAGGGATAATCACTTGTTATACTGTTAACTGAGGAGTAAGGTGTTTGAATTTTTTTCGGTACTATTTGTCAAAATGTAAATTGGGCTCTCAAATCAAATTGCTTATATTCAGCTTGAGTTTGACATTGATCTTAATTCAAAGTGCAACACTGTACCTGAGCCTTCACAAAATCTTTCCTTTCTGACCTGAATTTTCCCAATCTTTCTCTTGGATTATGGTTCTGTACTACATACCCAACTCTGTTATGTCTTTTTACCAAGCCATAGATTGCCTGAATACCCCCTATAGCTCTGAGAAATCAACATTATCGATGTCTAGATAACAAGACTGCATTACTTTATATTATTGGTACGTGTTATTGCACTTCTATGGCTGTTACTCTTACCAACCATATTTTGGACTTTCCTATTAGTCTAGTTTCAGTGCTAATTGCGATATCCAGAGAATCAATCACTGGACTAGCTAGAGGCACCAAAATCAGGAGAATGAGAAGGGATTCTATCTGTGAAACTGTGCTGCCTGATTTGAATTTTTTCTGGAAGTTATAGAAATCAATTAGAATATGTAGTTATAATGATGTCTAGTTCAAAAGTTTTTTTTCTTATGGAATTTTTATTCAAGGTATTGTTTAGTTTGTCTCCACATAATCTTCATTGCGTAGGGTGGGAGTTTTCCACAATACACAGGATATTGTTCCCCAGTGTTTCGCCTTTTTCCTTGATCTGCCCCATAGTGTATGGACCCCTACTATATTTCCATATGCCAGATGTAACTACTCAATTACCTGTTTCTGTCCAAGTTCTTTCTCCTTTCCATGTTTATGTTTCATTTAATCTTCCTTCCTTTTTTATTTTACATTTCCACTTGATTCTACTTTCTTTCCAAATCATTCCTTTATTTACTTACATTTCTCATATTCCTCTCTTTCCTTTCATTTTTAATTGCCTTTCTGTTTTTTTCATCTTATTTTTTTCCTATTATTATATTTTACTCTTATCCCAATAGTTTTTCACATTTTTAATGTTTTATTGCTGATTACTCCTTTCTATCGTTTGTCCTATTTCTATTCTTTCTTTACTTTTCAATATCTCTTTCTTTTACCTTTACATTTTTTTATCAATTTTTCTAATTCTCCCCTCTCTACTGCCCAAATCCAACCTCACTACCTGTAACCTTGACCCACTGCCATCTCACCTCATCCCGCACCTTAGTGCTGTCATTATCCCCGCCATTGCCCATCTTTTCAACCGATGTTTTAAAACCTCTTGGCAATCTTCCACTTCATCTTAAAAAACATGCGACCAACACCCCATCACTAAAAGAAACCATCTCTGACCCCGTCCTCTCTGACCCTATCACCCGCACCAACACAACGCATCCATTTGCCTCTAAACTCCTTGAATCAGTCTATCTTCCCGACAGTCCTTCTCATCTCTACTCCAACTCCCTTCTTGACTGGTTGCCGTCGGGCTTCCGATCCCGCTCTCAGACTTTCCTAAATTTTCACTAACCTCAAAAGCATCCTATCTCTTTAGGATAGCCTATAAGCTGCAAAAACCCTGGTTCCCAAATACGCCTCACAAACATGTCTGCCATTCACTCTTTGTCTCTATCCACCTTAATTGTAGATTGTTAAGGCTCTAGCACATGCGCAAGTGAGTATCCTCACATACGCCACTGTAACAGTTGTTAGTTCATCCTTTTAGCATGTCCACGTACTCTTGGTTTTGACATAGATGTTTCTGTATGCTATCCCCCCTCTAATTGTATACAGTTTCTCTGAGAAACTAATTGTCGTCTTTACACAAAATAATAATGAAAAAATAACAGTAATCAAATTAAATTACTGTCCTCCCTTTCCCCCATGCCTTTCATCCAATCTTCCCTTCCCATTATCTCTTCTCCTCTACTTCCCTTCCCCTTTTGTTCTTTTCTTCCTCTTCCTATTATCTTATCTTCTTTTTGTTCCCTAATTCACCATCCTCTCGCTGTCCTTATTATACATCGTAATTCTCACTTTATCTCCCTTTTCCATCTATTCTCTCACTCCTAACACAATAACTCTCATACCCTCTATCTTTCTACCAGTTCTTTTACCACACCTTCTTTCCTCTTTACTTTTATCTCTCACGTTCTACGTGATGTGAAGTCCTACGCAATACCGTCCTTTGGGCTTTAGCCTATATCTATTCTTATCTCTTTTCCAAAAACGGTTTTCGCATTTTTCTCTTTCCTCTTCTGCTTTCTTTTTCTTTCCATCCCTTTTCCTACTTTTTCTCCCCTCCTTTCTATTCCTTTCCTCCACCTTCCTATTTTCTTTCTTTTCCTTCATCTTCCTTTTTCTATCCCTTTCTTTTCCTCTCCTTTCATTTCTTTTCCCTTTTTTCTATTTTTTCCTTTAACTTCCTTACCTTTCCTTTTCCTATTCCTTTCCTCTCCTTCAGTTTCTTTCCTCTTCTTATTTATTCTTTGTTTCAAATCCTTCTTCTTTCCCTTTCTCTTCCTTTCCTCTACTTTTTTCCTTACTCTCCTACCTTTTCACTTCTATTCCTTTCCCCCTCTCACCTTATCCAATGTCATACTTCTTAACCTCCTCTTCCCCCACTTATCTGTGTTTGGTTTACTTCCTTTGTTATCTGCCAAGCACCCCAGCCAACACCCTCAATCTTATTACCCTACTTCTCCAATCTTCTCTTTCTCTCTCCTTATATTTATCTTCTTCCATTTTTTTCCTTTTGTTCCTTTTCTTACTTACTTTTACTTCTATTCTCCTACTATTAATGGTAAATGTAACGTATATGATAGAGAAGACATTTTTGGGGTGTTTTTTTTTTTTTTTATCCACATCCATATTTGGTTTCAAAAGAAAGGAAGGAAAGACCCTGCAGAGAATTTATCGGTTATTTGTTCACAAATTGTGCCTTGAAAAATTCAGTTTTTCTATTTGTGACCGTGTTCAACATAAAATTTTTTTTTTTTTGCAAGACCACTTGACAGGATATTTAAGTGGACACATCGTCTAGCTTCTTCAAACTGGAGTTAAACACATCCGAAATGAGGTGAAAAACTAATCTAAGTTGACACGAGATAAAACAAGCAAAACTAAAATGTCTAGCAAATGTTAAGAAGTCCAATTAGAAGGACAAAGTCTGGCCGATGAGTGATAAGAGAGCTAAGCAAAGTTCAGCCCGGCACAGAAAATGTCACTTCTAATGCAGGTGTGACATTGTTTTTGTCCACAGAACACAAGGAGCAACCAGAAGCGTTGACGATAATAAATTGAATGAGCCATAAAATGTAATAAAAAATTATACAAAAAAAAAAATATGTCTCTGAAACCAAGAGCACAGCGAGAGCCGAGAGTTGAGTACATTATATCAGTGCAGCATACGGATCAATAAGGTGAAGAGCCACAGTTAAAATGTGAGCATGGGTTGTTTCAGTATAGCCCAAACACACACTCCTGATAATCGCCACTTACAACTCTACCGTACAAAGGCAAGAGATGAATATACCAGACACCAACTGGACTCAATAACGTCAATCTGCAGTGAGATATTTATAATGTACGACTCTTAAAATCAATAAGAGCAGGGAAGAAGAAGATAAATTGAATTTTTTTTTTTTCTTTCTTTCCATCGCTTTCCTTTTTTTATTACTGTATATTTTACATTATCTGTCCACAATACTATAAGCCTATTGCCGAGATTACAATCGTGGGTCAGGATTTCTGGCGTAGTATATGTTTTTTCGTGATTATTAATGGGAAGATGAAATCAGAAAATGACTCATTATTTAGCTCTAGTTTTTATGCTAAAAACATTTTTTAGAATTTCTTTTAAATTTTCATATCACGAAAAATATTTTAAAAAAAGTCCTGAAATCCTGCAGTTCTCACTCCAGCCACTAGGCCTTATAATAGTCTGGCACTTCCTGTTCTGTAGAGATCCCTTATCTGAAGTCTCCTCATTATCAGTACAAACAGGATTACACTGAAGGGTGACACCAATGTGTATAGATAACACAGGATCCACCAGTTCACAAATACTAAAGCCTCATGGTACTTTATAGATCAACGTCTCGCAGTCTCCTCATTATCAGCACAGACAGATTACACTGAAGCGGAGACACCAATGTTCACCATATAACACAAGGAACCACCATTCAACAATAGTAGATGATCAAGCCCCTCCCCTCTCTACATGTACACTTGTACTTCTTCCCAGTCCCACAACACCTAGAAAACTCTCCTATAGAAGTCAATTGGTCTGCTCCTCTTCACAGGCTCCTATGTCCATGAAGCTGCTGGCAAGATGGCTCCCCCCAGAGACATATACAGAAAACAAAATTAAAAATTAAAATTGAAAAAAGTCCCACGTATTCAAAACTGGTACCAATAAAAAGTACTCTTCAGCCTTCAAAAAATACACCCTCACTCAAGCATGTTAGCACAAAAAAGAAAATGGCGCCACGGCGCAAATGTAATAGATTGAATATGTTTAGAATTTTTTTACGGTAACAAAATATAACAAAAACCCTATATGTTTGGTATTGCCGGATTCACATCAACCTGTAGAATACAGGGAACACATTTATACTGGAGAATGAACGCCCTAAAAAAAAAACACAAACATGGAGCAAGTCCTTTTTTTCACATTTTGTCCCACTAGAAATTTTTTTGCAGTTTCCCAGTATATTCTATAGTACAGTGAATAACACCATTAAAGAGTACATTGTCACAGTGCACACCGCAGCCGCTGTTATGGACCGCGGTCGTGCCTGTGCCTCTGCTGCGGCCTCTGCAGTATATTCACCTGTCCCAGCACCTATTTCTGTCTATGAGACAACACAACATATAAGACATGCATACTGTACAAAAAATTGGTTCTTACGTCCCTATGCACAGATATGGAAAATGATACGATAACAGGAGGTCCCAATAGTTATCAGCAGGAAATCGGAAAATAAAAACTGCTAGGAAGAAAAAAACTATGTATTAGTGTCTAATTTTAAGTAGTAAAATAAACGTATCGGTGATCGATTCCCTTTAACTCCTTAACGGCCATGCATCATCTTCTGACATCGGCTGGTGCAGGTCGTTCGTCTGCAGCGACGTCTTTTGCCGTCGCTGCAGACACCGGAGTTTGCGGTACTGAACAGCGCTGTTCCCAGCGCAGCTCCTGTGCTCCCCGGTGTTTTAAGCTTTTGATTGCAGCGGATCGTCACTGCAGCGCAATCAAAAAGTTTCCCTGCTCTGTCGGGTGATCGGAACACCCGATGACCCGCCAGAGCCCGTGGAACGGCTGTACAGTCAGACCTGGGGACCTAGAGTGGCCCCAGGCCTGTCTGTGTACAAGCCAGTGATCAGGGCAGACTGTGTGCTGCCCTGATCATGCCTGTGTCAGACTGACACAGATTAAAATTTGTATTGATATATAAATTTATGCTAATACTTTACTTAATGTAAAAAAAAAAAAAAAAAGTAACAGTTCTCCCTTCATGGGATTTAAAAAAAAAAAACAGTAAAAAACATATAAAGTGTTAAAAAAGAATAAAAAAAATAAATAAAAAAATAAAATAAAATATTTAATAAAAATAATGTTCATACATTACACACACAAAAAAAAACCATATTAGGCATCCACACGACCGTAAGGACCTGTAGAATTAATCTGACAAGTTATTAAGTGTGAAATGTGAATGGTGTAAAAAAAAAAAGTAAAAAATAAATAAATTTGGAAAAAAATTTGAAAAAAAAATTCTGCATTTATTTGTAAGTGAACTTAAACTATTCCGCCATAAAGTACAACTTGTCTCGAATAAAACGAGGCCTCATACAACAGCGTCATTGAAAAAATAAAAAAGTTACAACTGTTGAAATGCAAGGAGGCAAAAACTAAAAAAAAAGTTCTGCTTAAGGGGTTAAGGTTTTCTCCAAGTTAAAAGAACAAGTAACATATCATTGGGAAGATCTAGAGGCGAGAAAATGATCTATCGAACACCAAACGATGAACCTGAGATTTGAAGCTATTGATGACTTGATCCGACTTCAGTGACTTAAAAAAATGAACCGGAGCCGTCATGGACTGAATAATTGATAAAGAGCTGGAAATTGTTGTTTTCTCGTCTTGTTTTCGTTCGGCCAACTGGGATTTACAGGAGAAAAATCTTCTCCAAAATCTGATTGATTGCCTTGACCAGTGCCGTGAGGAGGAAGCAGCATGGCGTCCTGTTTTCCACAGTGTTACAATATTTAATAATGTCTCCTGTGGAGATCCAGTCCGTGCACGGCAGAGAGTCTGGCGGGCAGAGAGCGGGTGTAATGCAAAAAAGTTGACTCAACTCAGAGCCGTGAAATCAGCATTTTCATGTTCCTGTCATTGTGAGAACATGATACTGTGAGACATTTCCATCATTCTGTCCTTTGCCTTTGATCTATGGAGAGAAAGGTTTTTCAGACTTGTGGCTATTCCTGATACAGACCTATAGGAATGTATCGATATAGGAACAGTGTCGCCCTTCAGATTCGGGTTGATTAATGGTGCTTTCACACGGTGCGTTTTTGGTGCGTTGTTTTCAATGCGCTTTTTGTGCAGGAAGGCACAGCAATTAATGCTGTTCATTACTGCAAAAAAATCGCGGTAATTACCGCGATTTTATCGCAAATTTATCGCGATTTTTGTGCAGCAATGAACAGCATTAATACCTGTGCCTTCCTGCACAAAAAATGCATTGAAAAAACGCACCAAAAATGCACCGTGTGAAAGCACCCTGACTTTGGGTTAGAGTTAGAGTAGGTATTCAAGTTAAGGATGTCATGAACCTACATTTTTTTCAACTGAACCAGTCCCGAAACAAACAGGGAAAAATTTAGGCAACAGTACCAGTGAAATAACAATCCTGAATCTGTCAGATGGGCGTTAGCATTCCAGTTTTCATAGGGGTGTGTCCCTGCACACACTCACTCTGTCAGAACTGATTGGACAATGTCATACCATAGAGGGACACCTCATCCCCCCTTCCTTCCCAATTGGAAACACCTTGATTTTTTACAGATTTTGTACTTCACCATGGAAGGCAAGAAGGGCTCTGCAAGAAGTCCTCAGTATCATAAACACACTGAGGGAGACAGGTATGAATTTTGGCGTTTAAACGCCAAATTTCATACGCATTATGATAGCCAAGAATGCACCTGATTTATGAACCTGTTCTACAGTGGGTCAAATAGGTGCATTCTGCTTTGGGGGACATTTAGGCTCAGGTAAACTACTTTAAAGTGACAGAATAAGTTTGCGGGCGGGGCTCACCTTGATTGCGTTTTCCCCTGGTAAAACCCCTTGGGTTTTCTTTTCTTTCCTTTTCGCGTAACTTGCCCCCAGCCGCAGGCCCTTTATACAAAGAAAGGGAAAGTAAATCCGGTACGTGAACAAGGGAAAATTTTGGTGCCCAAAAGGGTTTGGGTTGTTGTATTTGTTTTACCCCTGCCTTTTTGTACTAGTAATAAAGGAAAAGCTTCACCATCCTTACGGCTGGATTACTTCAATTTCTTTGCTACTTTGAAAGTGGTTTACCTGTTCCAACTATATTGAACCTAGAAATTCCGTAGCAAAGCTATAAATCTATAGCTTCGAATGGTTCTAGTGCGCCTCGCCTCCTGCCTGCCCCCGAAAGCAGACGCATTACAAAGTGTCGGGGGCGCTCTGAAAAGCCCTTACTGTCGTCGGGGCTTTTCACTTTACAAACAGGGCTGCGTTGATGTCTGGGAAAATACACCCAATTCTGGGCAGCCCCGTTCATACATGTCGCCCTGAATGTTTGCACAGCAGATCACTTTCCTTGCAGATTTCTTATTTTTTCTGCAGCATGTAGAAAAGATATTTTTTTAAAAGCATTAAACTTCGCACTCTAGCACTGCAATTTTATGTATGATGTACATAGATGCTGAAAGCCCCGTTGTAGGGATCCAGCATGAAATATTGTGTAGTCATACCGTGGTACTGTTGCCAAATTTGAAAAATGGAAAAGCAGGAGATTTAGGGGTGGGCGCGCAGTGCGCGGGGAAAAGTTTGATGGGCCCCCCCTCTTTTTGGGGGCCACGCCCTTAAAAAGCCCCCTCCATCCCCCTAACTGCATAACGGGTTTGGGAAAAAAGCCGGGATTGCCCCCATAACCAGGTGTGCCCTTTACAGGCAGGGAAGATGCCCCCCCGTAGCCATGTTCCCCCCTTTTTAGCCAGGTATTGCCCCCTTTATTGCCAGGTGATGCCCCCTTTTTGCAGGTATTGCCCCCTTTATTAGCCAGGGAGAGCCCCTTTTTAGACCGGTATTGACCCCGTTATTAGCCCGGGATTGCCCCCCTTTTCTAGTCAGGTATTGCCCCCTTTATTAGCCAGGTATTGCCCCTTTGTAGTCGGTATTGCCCCCTTTATTAGCCAGGTATTGACCCCTTTATTAGCCAGGTATTGACCCCTTTAGTAGTCTGGTATTGCCCCCTTTATTAGCCAGGTATTTTCCCCTTTAGCAGCCAGGTATTTCAACCTTTATTAGCAAGGTATTTCACCCTATATGAGCATGGTATTGCCCCCTTTAGCAGCCAGGTATTGCCCCCTTTATTAGCCAGGTATTGCCCCCTTTGTAGTCAGGTATTGACCCCTTTTTTAGCCAGGTATTGACCCCTTTATTAGCCAGGTATTGCCCCCTTTATTAGCCAGGTATTGCCCCCGTTAGTAGTCAGGTATTGACCCCTTTATTAGCCAGGCATTGACCCCTTTATTAGCCAGGTAGTGCCCCCTTTAGTAGTCAGGTATTGCCCCCTTTAGTAGCCAGGTATTGCCCCCCTTTTTAGTCAGGTAAATTTCCCCCTTTATTAGCCAGGTTTTGCCCCCTTTAGTAGTCAGGTATTGACCCCTTTATTAGCCAGGTAGTGTCCCCTTTAGTAGTCAGGTATTGCCCCCTTTAGTAGCCAGGTAGTGCCCCCTTTAGTAGCCAGGTATTGCCCCCGTTAGGAGGAAGGTATTGCCCACTTGATTAGCCAGGTATTGCCCCCTTTGTAGTCAGGTATTGACCCCTTTATTAGCCAAGTATTGACCCCTTTATTAGCCAGGTATTGCCCCCTTTATTAGCCAGGTATTGCCCCCGTTGTAGTCAGGTATGGACCCCTTTATTAGCCGGCATTTTACACCTTTATTAGCCAGGTAGTGCCCCCCTTTAGTAGTCAGGTATTGCCCCCCTTTAGTAGCCAGATATTGCCCCCTTTGTATTCAGGTATTGCCCCCTTTATTAGCCAGGTATTGCCCCCTTTAGTAGTCCGGTATTGACCCCTTTATTAGCCAGGAAGAGTCCACTTTAGTAGTCAGGTATTGCCCCCTTTAGTAGCCAGGTAGTGCCCCCTTTAGTAGCCAGGTAGTGCCCCCTTTAGTCGTCAGGTATTGCCCCCTGCAGTAGCCAGGTATTGCCCCCTTTGTAGTCAGGTATTGCCCCCTGTATTAGCCAGGTCTTTCCCCCGTTAGTAGCCAGGCATTGCCCCCTTTATTAGCCAGGTAGATGCCCCCTTGTTGTAGCCAGGTATTGCCCCCTTTATTAGCCAGGTAGAGTCCCCTTATTGTAGCCAGGTAGAGTCCCCTTGTTGTAGCCAGGTAGAGCCCCCTTGTTGTAGCCAGGTAGAGCCCCCTTTATTAGCCAGGTAGATGCCCCCTTTATTAGCCAGGTAGAGCCCCCTTGTTGTAGCCAGGTATTGCCCCCTTTATTAGCCAGGTATTGCCCCCTTTATTAGCCTGTTAGAGACCCTTGTTGTAGCCAGGTATTGCCCCCTTTATTAGCCAGGTAGATGCCCCTTGTTGTAGCCAGGTAGAGCCCCTTGTTGTAGCCAGGTATTGCCCCCTTTATTAGCCAGGTATTGCCCCCTTTATTAGCCTGGTAGAGCCCCCTTGTTGTAGCCAGGTATTGCCCCCCTTTTTTAGCCAGGTAGATGCCCCCTTTATTAGCCAGGTAGATGCCCCTTGTTGTAGCCAGGGATTGCCCCATTGTAGCCAGGTAGAGCCCCCTTATAGTTGATAAAAATAAAAATAATAAAATCCACTTACTCACCAGGCTCCCTGCAGCTCCGGACACTCCCGGGCCCCATCTCCTCAGCGGCGCAGGGGGACTGAGTGCAGAGGCGCGTCACTTCCCCTGCGCCGCTGACCTGTATGTACGGCGCACACCGCCGCCGTACATACAGGGGGAGGAGGGAGGAGGGAGCGATCCCTCCTGCCTCCTCCCTGCACAGCGAGACTCCAGGCGGATGAAACGGCAGCTGCGGCCGCTTCACCCGCCTGTAGGAGCGGCCCGGCGGCGCCCGAGTGGCGCACCAGGGCTACGCTGTCGCCGCGGCCATTTAAAGAACCCCCGCTGCCTGCGGGCCGCGGGAATGCCAGCTCTCCCGGGAGGGCGTGGGGGGACCCCAAATAGCGGGACCCCCCCGCCAAAAACAGGAGAGTTGGCGTGTATGCTGTGGTAACTGAATGAAAAGGAATAAATTTTGAAAATATTTAATTACATATTAATAAAAATAATAATAGCAACAACAATAACGTGTTATTTCCAAAAAAAAGACAGGGTCTTATATTATTTATATTTCCAAAAAAAAAGGGCTAGGGCTTCCTTTTTGGGGGAGGGCTTATTTTTTTAACACGGCGGGTGCAGACACTGCATGCTGAGACATTTAGGCCACATG
The DNA here is from genome assembly GCA_025379985.1 of Phyllomedusa bahiana. NCBI lineage: Eukaryota > Metazoa > Chordata > Amphibia > Anura > Hylidae > Phyllomedusa > Phyllomedusa bahiana. The sequence continues at coordinate 26,883 of JAODAL010017386.1, forward strand.
CATGAAAACTGTCTCGGTCTAAGACTTTTTTTTGTTGCCCATAGCAACCAATCAGAGCGCCCCTTTCATTTTTCCAGAGCACTATATGAAATGAAAGGAGCGCTCTGATTGGTTGCTATGGGCAACAAAGTGAGTTTTAGACCTAAACAGTTTTCATACATGTGGCCCTTAGTTCCTTGGCAGCTGCTGTGGAACTACAAGTACCAGCATGTATATACACACACATACACATGGTTTTTGACTATAGGGTATATACTGTGTGTGTATATATATATAATATACAGATTTTCATTGCACTTCTGCTAACCCTACTGTGTATGGGGCCCAGGAGCAAACAGGTGTCATTTGCCCCTTGCTAACCCTATTTGTGTATGGGCCCGGAGCAGACAGATGTCACTGCACCTCTGCTAACCCACTGTGTATGGGCCTGGAGCAGACGGATGTCACTGCACCTCTGCTAACCCTACAGGCATGTTCACACGGCTTAAAATAGGCCATATTTCGGTCCGTAATTACGCACCGAAGTGCGCCAATTACGGGCCGAAAACGGCCCATTCATTACGGTAATTCACAGTTCTCATAGAGAAAATATGGATTAGTTCCTCTCCCCGCCCGGCGAAGCCGCCGGGCGGGGAAATACTTCCCATGTTACATTCTCGCGGCATATACGCGCCGCTAGCAGTGATAGTCTATGGGCCGGCGAAGTGCCGGCCCCCCGCTTACAACCCCGCTCCCCCCCCGCCCCCGTCCCCACGGCGTTTAAATTGGGGGCGTAATTACGCCCCGCAATTAAGCCGTGTGAACATAGCTTTCGTGTATGGGGCCCCGGAGCAGACAGATGTCACTGCAAACCTCTGCTAACCCCCACTGTGTATGGGGCCCGGAGCAGACGGATGTCACTGCACCTCTGCTAACCTTTCTGTGTTGGGGTTTCCCGCAGCAGACGGATGTCACTGCACCTCTGCTAACACCTACGTGTATGGGGCCCAGGAGCAGACGGATATCACTGCACCTCTGCTGACCCTACTGTGTATTGGGCCCTGGAGCAGACAGATGTCACTGAACCTTTGCTAACCCTACTGTGTATGGGGCCCCGGAGCAGACGGATGTCACTGCACCTCTGCTAACCCTACTGTCAATGGGCCCAGGAGCAGATGGATGTCCCCTGTACGTCTGCTAACCCTACGGTGTATGGGGCCCTGGAGCAGACGGATGTCAATGCACCTCTGCTAACCCTACTGTGTATGGGGCCCGGAGCAGATGAATGTCACTGCACCTCTGCTAACCCTACTGTGTATGGGGCCCCGGAGCAGACAGATGTCAATGCACCTCTACTAACCCTACTGTGTATGAGCCCCCGGAGCAGAGGAATCTCACTGCACCTCTGCTAACCCTACTGTGTATGGGGCCCCGGAGCAGACGAATGTCACTGCACCTCTGCTAACCAAGTTGCATCTGCAGAAAAGGCCTAATGATGGCGCCCACAGCTAACGAGGATCTGAGAGCAAAAAAGATGAAATACAATTATGAATTTCCTTACCTTTTCCCATAAATGAATTAGTGCTACTTTGTCAGTATATGTTAATACTGTACAAGTACATAACCCTTCTCAGGACAGTGACGGTGTAATAAAAAATGCATTAAAAAAATGCATCACCGCTATGCGGCCAGTTTTTCAGACGGTAAGCTGTTTTGCAAATCGTCTGAAAAACCGGCCACAAACTAACACACCGGGCCGCAATGGAAAACCCGTGCAGCAGTCCCCACTTCTTAAACCACGGGCCGCCCGAAAATGAACATATCAATGGGAAAGGGGAGGGCTTTTCTCCGCTCATCACGGGAAAGCCTCCCCCCGGCGGCCGAGTGCACGGCACGAAAGCAGGACAAATATCGGTCGGTTTATCCTTTGCCGTGGGGACATGCCCTAATATTTCTTGTCTCATTGTTCCAGGACAACAACTCAAATATATATATACACATATCTGCCACACTGCTGAGTACAGGCACAGGGCACAGTGGAGTAAGTTTGGATGAGACAGCTTCCTCCCCCAACCGCTTTGTATTACCCACTCCTGTACAGTGCATCAACGTTCCTGAACATCCGGATAGAGTGAAGGGTGTATGGAGCAGGCTTACATGCGGCCCCATTTTTTGGGGGGGCACGGCTGTTTATTAAAAGCACTCCGCTTAAAATCAGGGAATCGATCAGTGCTTTTAAAAACCTTTACATCTGTGGCTTTTGGGGCAAAAATGAAGGAACCGATGCTGACAATGTTCCCCCTTTTCCCAAAAGCCCCCTACATTGTCATTGCAGGGGGTATGATCGGTTGGCATGTCAGCCAGAAGCCTCATGCAGACATCGGGTGCTGCCATGTATGTACACCAGGGCCGGGACGGGGAAATTTAAAAATCACCTGGCCTAAGCCCCAGCAGCCCCCAAAACAATATCGCTTAAAAAATTTCCCTTGTCCGCACCTCGCCACTTTTTAAAATAAAGCTGCTTTCACAAGAGCATTTTTGATGTGTTTTTTTTTGCGAAAGGGAACATTTAAAGCTGAACATTTCTGCACAAAAAAATGCATCAAAAAGCACCAAAAAACCTTTTTGTGTGAAAGCACCCCCACACCAACCTGCCCAAATCTCCCCCTTTTTGGCGGGGGGGTCCCCTATTTGGGGCCCCCCCCCCCCCCGGGGAGTTGGCATTCCCCCCGCCCCCTGCAGGCGGGGGGGGGTCCTTTAAATTACCGCGGGGCAGAGTGGGTGGTGCGCTACCTTGCGCCGCGGGACCCCCTCTACAGGCGGGGGCAGCGGCCCGGGAGCGGCCCCCTCACCCCCCCCGGGCTTTACTGTGCGGGAGGAGGCAGGAGGGATCCTCCCCCCTCCTCTCCCCCTGTATTACGCGCCGGTTTTGGGGCGCCGCACATAAGTTCACGGGGCAGGGGGGAAGGAGCGGGCGGCGGGGGGTGCGCGCGGTGCTTCACTTCCCCCTCGCCGCTGAGGAGATCGTCCGGAGCGGGGTGTGCAGGACCTGAGAGGTGAGGGGTTTTATTTTTTTATTTTTATTTGCTTTTAGGGGTTTTACCCGGCTAAAAGAGAGGGCAACTACCTGGGAACAATGGGGCTCACCTGGCAACAAAGGGGGGCCCCTTGGGAACAGATGGGGGCACTCCCGGCAACAGGGGGGCCATACCTGGCAACAAAGGGGGCACTACCTGGAACAATGGGGGCACTACTGGCAACAAAAGGGGGGCCCACCTGGGGAAAAAGAGGGGGCACTACCGGCAACAAAGGGGGACTACCTGGAAAAAGGGGGGCACTACCTGGCTAACAGATGGGGGGCACTACTGGCAACAGAGGGGGCATACCCGGGAACGAGGGGGCCCCACCTGGAACAATGGGGGCCCCTGGCTAACAATGGGGGCACTTTCCTGGCTAAACAGTGGGGCACTACCGGGAAAAGAGGGGGCACACGGCAAAAGATGGGGGCTACCTGGCCCAAAAAATGGGGGCACTACCCCGGCTAAAGATGGGGCACTACCCGCAAAAAGAGGGGGAATACCTGGCTAAAAAATGGGGGCACTACCGGGTAAAAGTGGGGGGCCTACCCGGCAAAAAAGGGGGGCACACCCTGCAAACCACGGGGGCCCCACCCGGGAAACAAAGGGGGCACTACCTGGCCAACAATTGGGGGCACTACCTGGGAACAAGGGGGGATACCTGCAAACAATGGGGGCCTACCGGCAACCAAAATGGGGGGGCAATACCGGTAAAAGATGGGGACTACGGCTAAAAAATGGGGGCACACTTTGGTAACGTGGGGGGCCCCCCTACTTGGCTAACGGGGTGGGGGGGACTACTTGGCAAAAGATGGGGCATACCGGAAAGATGGGGGCACTACCTTGGGGTAACAGAGGGGGCACTACCTGGCTAAAAGATGGGGGATCCGGCTAAAAAAATGGGGGGGATACCTGGTAAAGATGGGGGCACTATGGCAAACATGGGGCACTACCGGCAACCAATGGGGGCATACCTGGGGCCCAAGGGGGCACTCCCGGAAAAAAATGGGGACTACCCGGCTAACAAAGGGGGCATACTTGGCTAACAATGGGGCACCACCTGGCAACAAAGGGGGATCTACCTGGCACCCAAAATTTTGGGTCTACGGCTACAGAGGGGGGGATTACTGGTCAAGGGGGCACTACCAGCCTGTAAGGGGCACTACCCCGGTTATGGGGGGCTACTACCCCGGCTATAAGGCATCTACCCCGGCTTTCTTCCAAAAGCCGTTATGCAGTTTGGGGATGGGTGTGGCTTTTTGAAGGGGGCGTGGCATACCACAAGATGGGGTGTCCCTGCAAATTTTTGCCGCGGCGCGCTCCCCGGCCCCCCAAGAAATCTCCCGCTTTTTTACTTTCAAAAAAATTGGGAACATGCCCCCACAACAAAAAAGAAAGAAAAACAGTTGGGGGCAGGAAACCCCCCTCACAGAGTCAGGTGGCACTTGCCTTTTCAATCCGGGGGCAAGCCCCCATGACACAATAAGCCCCGCAAAAACAAAATACATCACCAGTAGTCAGGTCACCTCCATGAATCAGCCGATTAACACAGAAGTAAAAAGACCCTGAAATTTGGGACTCACAGGAGACGCATCTCTGTGGGAGTTGTTTCCATCTGCCCAATCCCCATCATTTTCCCCGAGAGTTGTTCCTTCCATTTTTTCTCGTCCGGTACAGCTTTCAATTTTCTTCTTGGGGCACTACTGTCCCTGTAATTTACCACAAATACATCTTAGACTCCCCTTTTCCAGCATTTTCTATCAATTCCCAAATTTGTACAAACTCCCTATCCCCTAGAACCCAAATGTAATGTACCCCACACAGTAAAAAGTTATTAATTGTACCCCAACGCGTATGTTAGCCCCCAAAAATTAAATTAAAAAAATGTCCGATAAGTTATGTAACTAGGTAGACCCCCTCCCCTTTAGGAGGTAGGTAAACAGGTCCTTCCTCCATTAATTTGGTAGCTAGGATAGCCCCCAGTAACTAGCCAGGTAGCTGGGGCTGCCCCCAGTAACTAGCCAGGTAGCTGGGGCTGCCCCCAGTAATCAGCCAGGTAGCTAGGGCTGCCCCCAGTAATCAGCCAGGTAGCTAGGGCTGCCCCCAGTAATCAGCCAGGTAGCTAGGGCTGCCCCCAGTAATTATCCAGGTAGGGCCAGTAATTAGCCAGGTAGGGCCAGAAATTAGCCAGGTAGGGCCAGTATGTAGCCAGGAAGGGCTAGCAAGCAGCCAGGTAGGGCCAGTATGTAGACAGTCAGGGCAAGTATGTAGCCAGGCAGGGCCAGTATATAGGCAGGCAGGTAGGGCCAGTATATAGGCAGGCAGAGCAAGTATATTGTCAGGCAGGCAGGGCCAGTATATAGGCAGGCAGGCAGGTATATAGGTAGGCAGGCAGGGCATGTATATAGGCAGGCAGGGCAAGTATATAGGCAGGCAGGGCATGTATATAGGCAGGTAGGCAGGGCATGTATATAGGTAGGAAGGCAGGGCATGTATATAGGTAGGCAGGCAGGTATATAGTCAGGCAGGCCATGTAAATAGGTAGGGAGGCAGGTATATAATCAGGCAGGCCAAGTATATAGGTAGGGAGGCAGGTATATAGTCAGTCAGGCCATGTATATAGGTAGGGAGGCCATGGTTATTAGTCCAGGCAAGGCCCATGTATATAGGTAGGGAGGCAGGTATATAGTCAGCAGGCCATGTATATAGGTAGGGAGGCAGGTATATAGTCAGGCAGGCCATGTAAATAGGTAGGGAGGCGGTATATAGTCACGGCAGGCCAGTATTTAGGTAGGGAGGCAGGTATAATGGGTAGGATGGCCATGTATATAGGTAGGGGGGGCAGGGGGCATGTATAAAGGCAGACAGGGCCAGTATGTAGTTTAAAAAAATAAATAAAAATAATACTTACCTGAAGTCTCTGCTTCCTCTTCTCTCCTCGTCCGGAGCCGGTGGCCGCTCATTGCAGAGTGCGGGGCCGCGGAGCAGGCGCGCGATCACATTGCGCACCTGCCTGATTGGTTGCTATGATCGGTTGCTATGAGTGTGATTGTTGCTATGGGCTCTGATTGATTGCTGTGAGCTCTGATTGGTTGCTATGGGCTCTGATTTGTTGCTATGAGCTCTGATTTGTTGCTATGGGCTCTGATTTGTTGCTATGGGCTCTGATTGGTTGTTATGGGCTGTGATTGGTTTCTATGGGCTCTGATTGGTTGCTATGGGCTGTGATTGGTTGCTATTAGCTCTGATTGGTTGCTATGGGCTCTGGATGGTTGCTATGGGCTCTGATTGGTTGCTATGAGCTCTGATTGGTTGTTGTGGGCTCTGATTGGTTTCTGTGGGCTCTGATTGGTTGCTGTGGGCTCTGATTTGTTGCTATGGACTCTGATTGGTTGCTATGAGCTCTGATTAGTTGCTATGGGCAACAAAGTGAGTTTTAGACCTAAACAGTTATCATACATGTGGCCCTCAGTCCCCCTAGGGTACATGACCACAAGTGGGGCACGATCTCTTGTCCTATATACAGCATGACTATATAGCACTATATAAGATTTTCATTTATTACCTATTACTCCCTCTCTGTATCAGGATGAATTTATTGGTTGTTGTGGGCAACAAAGACAGTGTTACCACTAGACAGTTTCCATGCATAAGGCTCTAAAAGTGTAAATCAACCCTGTTTTACTATTTTACAAATAAAAAGATAAAAATAAAGTGACACAGAATAGGTTTTACCGCGTTCATAAAAGTCGGACCTTTTAAAACATCGATTATCCCGGACGCTGAACACCGTAGAAACAAAAAAATGCAAATGCCAAAATGGGGGGGGGGTTTTGTCATTTAACGATCCAAAAAAATTGGAATAAAAAGTGATCAAAAAGTCACATCTATTCCATAATGGTACCAATAAAACTAAGGGAGACGTGTGATCGAGTTTTTCACCCCTTTCTGGTGTAAAATGCGCCAAACGTGATCGGGATGTGATGTATAATGCAGGAAACGAAGGTGCATTGTTCGTAAGACTCAACACTTTCTAATACGCCTAACATGATGGGGGATACTGGGGGAGTCCTGGGAGCGTCGCACCACACTCGTCATATTGGACACATCTATGAATGTGGTTCGGCAAAACTAGAGTCATTACTGTTCGGACAGGCAGAGCTATCTCAATGTGCTCTGCTTGAGCCTGAGGAGTCGCAGTGGAGCTAGATTTGCTGTAAGGGGCAAAAATTGTCCAATATTTCTCACCTTCCATCAGTACAATAATAAAAAGTAATTTCTGATAATTATCAAACTGTATAAAATTAAATTATATAAATTTAATTTAAAAAAGTTATATAAAATTAATATAAAAATATATAATATCCCAAAAATATAAAAATATCTTCTATAAAATGTATTTAAATGTAATAGAATCTAAAACTATCTTTACATTAAATAACCCACAGTGGATGTTGTTAAGATTTTTAAATACTTAATTTTTACTACATTAAATTTGAAATGTTTTTTTTTGCATCCTTTATTCTACATACAGCAAGAGCCGGCACAGCACAGGTATTGCTGGGACCTGTGGTCCTCCAAGCAGGGTCAGTACCATAGTTTCTAGTCACTGACATGCTATTCTAATGACTTTTCTCTTATTTCCAGCCTTTATACATGTTTGGGGCATTACTAATGCGCCTAAGTTCCATAATGCGCCAAACACACAGGCGAGGGGCGGGAACTTTAGACTCCATTTATAATCGCACAAAAACCACTTTCATACATCAGGCGCATTATACACTGAAAGCGGGATGCGATAATTCACTTTGAGCACCTTCTTTCATACATGTCTCCCTAAATTTCAGCCCACACTTCTTGTTTCAACTTTTTTTTCCTCTAGGTGCGTATTATAGTCCGAAAAATATGGTATATATTTATGTATTTTTTCACAATATTTTTAGATTTTTGGTATTTTTTATATTTCATTTTTTAAATTGTTTAGTATTTTCATACTATATGTATTTTTTATATTATGTATATTATTATATAGTTTGAATTATATATTTACATATTATCATTTTATATTTTTCCAGAATATTTTTATATTTTTATATTTTTAATTACATAGTGTTTGCATGGTATGTGTGTTTTTATAGAATTTTTATTATTATATATTTTGAATTATATATTTGCATATTATATATTTAGATATTTTTTCAGAATATTTATATTTTTTTGTACTTTATAAATTTCATTTTTTTTATCGTGCAGTATTAGAATTTAAAATAAATACATAATAAAACCAATACTGTCACAATAAAAAAAATGAAATTTATAAAGTACAAAAAAATATAAATATTCTGAAAAAATATCTAAATATATAATATGCAAATATATAATTCAAAATATATAATATGTATTATGATATATTTTGCATGATATATTCACATATTATATTTTTATATATTTTGCTATCATATTTTTTTATTTTCTATATTTCTGTCAGGGACACACAAGTGGGCCCTGACACTGGTCCCAGCCCCTGTCCCTGCCTTTTGGGGAATCCGACTCCTTAATAGGCCGGCCCCAACCAGAAGACTAATACCTGCACTGAGCAAAGTGCAACACAGACAGGGACAAACAAACACAGAACAAGTACAGGTGGTCAGGCAGTCCAAGTCGGTAACGGAACGGGCAGCGAGGTACAGAAGTGTGCGGCAAAAGGGGTCACCGGAGTCCAGGCAAAAGGTCAGAAGCACAGAAGGATAAGTGTAGGAGAATAAGGCAAACTATAGGCAGGAAAACAGGCTCTATAGCAAACAAGGCAGGAAAGGGAATGACACCTTAAATAGGGAACAGAAGAAAGGTAGAACTGACGCAATAAGTACAAGGAACAAAACAAAAGACCAGATAGGAGAAGAAAGCTGTCACTCAAAAAGGAACCAGGTTAACTAAAAGTGTGCTGGAAGATTCCTGGCCATGGGCGTTGGCCAGGAATCAATCAGCACCAGAACAGAAAGACCTAGTCCACACTAGAAACACAAACACAGTACTAGGTCAAAAACCAAGGTTTACGCCGTACCGGCCGTGGCAGACGAACAGAGCCAAAAGCCGGGGGTATTTCATGACAATTTCATGTTGTGTAGTTTATGCACCTTTTTATATTTTTAATTATATACGTTCAATCACATATTCACATAATAAATATTTATATATCATATATATTTTTTCATAATATTTTTATATTTTCTGTATTTTATATATCTAATTTTTTTTTTAAATTGTATAGTATTTTCATATTATGTATATACCATATTTGTATATTTTTATTATTATATTTTGAATCTTATACTTGTATGTTATATATGTATATTTTTTCATGTTTGTATAATTTTTTTAAATTTAAATATTTCATGTCTTTAATCTCTTCTTTGTAGCAGTATAAGAGTGTATTCAGTTGGAGCATTTTTGTTGTACCAGCACTTTTGGAGGAGTTATGCTACTTGGAGAGCTCTAAGTCCTTTGAACAGTTGTATGTGGTATTTATTGTATGATTTAAGAGACCTCTTTATAGTAGCGTACAAGTTTTCTCCTTTGCAGCATTTTTGTTGTACCTGCAATTTTATTTTTTCAATTTAGCACCAGTGCATTAGTGATTATTGCTTCTTTGGCTTTTGTGACATCGATACATTCTTTTGGACATATGAAAATCAGTTACTTCTCCTCTTAGGCTATGTTCACACGGCTTAATTGCGGGGACGTATTTCGCCCGCAATTACGGCGAGTGTTCAGGGGCGGGGCAGGGGGGTCGGCAGCCCGCCGGCCACATAGGCATTCATTATTCACGGCGCGTATACGCCGTGAATAATTGACATGTCACTTTCCCCGCTCGCCTATTGTCAGCAGGAGGGGAGACGTAATCCATAGTTCTTTATTAGAACTGTAGATTACCATAATGACTGGGACGTATCTCGCCCCATATTTCGTGCAGTACGACGCAAAATAGGGCCGAGATACGTCCCAAAATAAGTCGTGTGAACATGGCCTTACTGTCTTCTGTTTTGAGAGACAAGTAAGGATTGTAATTGCAGTGAAATGGTGGAGAATGGGGCCGCTCTTTTTGGGGCAATTGCCCCGTTTAGTTAGTGACATATTAGTTTAGAGTTAGGGTCTTTGTAGGCTGAGTTTCATTCTGTTTATATCAAAAGTTATATTTTAACCCCTTACTGAAATTTTATTTATTAGTACATCATAGAGTTGATAAGGGGCTTTGTAGTGGGATTGACATTTTACAAATAAAAAAAAAATATAATAATAAAAAAGTTACACATAATTGGTATCACCACCTCCATGAAAGTCTGATATATTAAAATATATCATCTTTTTTCTTGTATGCTGAGCACCATAAAGAAAAAAAAATCCAAATCCCAAAATTGTGGGGGTTTTTTTTTTTTTTTCTTTTTCAAGTCCCCCTTTCCTTTATTTAAAAAAAAATAAAAATGTCAAAAAAGTTTTCTGTATTCCAAAAATGCTAACCGAAAAAGAATTTCCCTTAAAACCCTTTAAAAAAAAACCGCCCCATTTTGTTGTAGGTTTAAAAAAACAAAAAAATTATTTGGGACAGAAAAAAGGCGGCTGGCCAGAATTTTTAAAAAAAGGAAAAAAGTTTGGATTTTTTTTTTTTTAAGGGACCAAAACCCCCAAAAAAAACCGTTTCATGTTTGGGTTTAAAAAAAATTTTGGGATTTGTATCAACCCTTTTAGAACCCCAAAAAAACATCAATTGAACTCCCTAAAAAAAAAAAAAAAAATCCCCCAAAAAAAGGCCCCACGTAAAGGGTTTTTTTTCCCTTTGACCCAATTTTAAATTTTCTTTCGGGTTTCCCGTATTGTCTGGATGGGTAATGACATCATTGGAAAGTACATCATATGTCTATGTAGATGAAAAAATTTAAAGTTATGGACCTGGGATGGTGAGGAGGGAAAAACGGTGGTATTAAGGGGGTTTGGGGGGTTTTTTGTGTGTTTCAATTTTTTTTGTGATTTTTTAGTGTTTAAAAACTCCTAAGGGATATTTATGCTTTAAACCATTTTATCAAAAAATTTCTTGAAACCCGTGATTTCCTTTGGGGTTGTACCTGAGTTTCAGAGTTGTTCCTGTTTACGTACAACTCATAAAGGTGAGTAAATTACTACCCATATATTTTTTAAAATTTATTTTTAGTAGAAATATTTGCTACTCCCTTTTATTTTTTAATGTTAAAATTTTTAAAAATGATATGTTTAATTATATTTTTACAAAATTTTTTTAAATTTTTTTATTTTTTCATAATATTTTTAATTTTTTTGCATTTTATGTATTTCAAATAGTTAATTGTATAGTATTTTCATACTCTGTATTTTATACTATATTTGTTTTATTTCTAATTTTTGGGGCCTTACATTTGGGATATTATAAATTTTTCTATTTTTTTAAAATATATTTGCATCTTTTTCTTTCTGTCCATTCTTTCACACGTCATACATTTTATTCGGTCAGTCTTTGGTCCTTGCAGTTTTAAACAATCTTTTTGCCAAAATTTACAAAAAAAGTTATAGTTTTTAGTTTTGGGTTTTTTAATTAGTGATTGTCGGAATGTTGTGCTCATCGAGGCATCAAACATCTGAGAATGAGAACATAACATGGAGCTGGGAGTGTTTTGTGTTACATGAAATGCCTAATTAGGCGTGTGTACAGAACAACAAATGAAAAATTTCGCGCTGCAGCTATTGACTGGTTTTTCAGAAAAAAAATCAATTTTTAAAACAGAAACAAAAAAAAATCACCCAAAAAGTATTAAAATTTGTAAAGTATGGGCCCTTTTTGGGGACTTAATCTATCCGCTTTAAAACTTTTACCTGAGGGAGGATCACATTTTTAGGGTTCGATTACCAATGCTTGTTTTCGGGTTTTAAAAAAGAAATTAAAATTTTTTTTTTTTTAACTTTGGGTCCCCCTTTTGTAGCTTTGCAACCATTTTGGACCTATAGGAAAATATCAAAAAGGTCCTTTGCTATAGCAAACCCTTTCTTGGGAAACCTACAGGAGGGACAGAACAGGGGAAAAAAAAGCTTTTTGTGACCCGCCCCGGAGCCCCATCTGGAGAAGGACCAGGTTTTGTAGCTATAGCATCCCGTACTGGCAGCCCATAGGAGAGATGGAACAGGTTTTGATATAGGACCAAAAACTGCACCCCTCCGGAAAAGATTTGAACAAAGGGCTGTAAACTATAGTTTACCAGAACCCAGCATCCCCAGGAGAGATAGAACAGGGCTTTTGGTTTTAGTGAAACCCCGAACTAGCAGCCCCTCAGGGAGATAGAACAGGTCTGTAGGGTATAGTTTAAACCCGAAATAGCAGGGCCCTTTTTGGAGGGGATGTAACAGGTTGTGTTGTTTACCCCGAACTAGCGCCTTTCAGGGAAAAACGGTTGTATATAGTGACCAGCATGGCAGTATCAGGAGAGATATAACAGGGCTGTAGCCAAAAGGACCCGAGGAGCTGATGCAGCCCATACAAGAGGGGATATCTAGGAATAGGTAGGACACTGTTGTGACACTGGACACATGTTGCAAAGTGACTTGTTTTTGCAAGATCTTTAACATAAAAAGCAGCAATCCCTGTAGTGAGATGACCCCTTTAAGACTGACTCGGTCCCATTCTCTTCTATAGGAAAGTTTTCTTGTCATGCCCTGTGATCTGGGAAGAAGTCACTTCACTGTGCAGGGCGGTGACAGGGTGAACTGTGACTATCTCCTCTTGTGATTGGTGGATCCTGTGTTATCTATTTACACTGGCGTCTCCTTTCAGTTTGCTGATAATGAGCAGACAACTGAGAATCTTTCTGTACAGAACAGGAAGTGTCAGACTATTATTGGGTTTAGTGGCCAAAGTGAAGACCGCAGGACTTAAGAATTATTAAAAAAATATTGAACGTGATATGGAAAATTAAAAATAAATATAACCAAAAATTCTTAAAAAATGTGTTTACCATAAAAATGCGAGTTAAACAAGTTATTTTTGACGACACATTCCCTTTAAGGAATTAAGTTTCCTTCCTCGCCATCGACTGAGCCAAGTGAGAACGCCACCCTGACAGAAGTAATTTCATTTGAAAGAAAATAAATAATCGGACTTGTCACGGAAGCTAAATATGAGTAAATTAACTATTATGCCGGGTGACTCTTACTGCATCACTCGGCCTTTTTTGGGAGGAATCGACAGCACAAACAAAATGATATTGTGAAGATGATTTATGTGACGGAGCACAAGGCATTTTTCTTCTGACATAGTTTATTTGTAACAAAAAAAAATACATTAGCCTAAAATACGAGCCATCTGTCTTGTTGCATTTTGCCTATCATGGCATTTCACAAAGCAATGGTTAAGTCGAAAACGAAAAAAAATGTGCCGGAGAACAGACGGTTTTACACTGGTGTGATAACTAGGGCTCATGAAACTAGGCCAATGCTCTTGTACATCGTAATCTGTGTAAACGCTCAGCTCCAATATATCCCAAAAAGATGGTTTCCATCATGGGAGATTATTTTAGATGGAGTCAAAGAGTGAAATCTTTGGTGCCACTCTCCTTACTTATGGACAATATAATGCATTAGTCTTTTGATTATAAAGGGGTCATCTCACTACAGGGATTGCTGCTTTTTATGTTAAAGATCTTGCAAAAACAAGTCACTTTGCAATATATGTCCATTAACAGTGTCCTACCTATTCCTGTTTCTGACAGCACCATCACCCTTGAGCCACTCATGACAATTGTGGAGAACAAATGTCTGTTAGAAACCAAATTTTTAACAATAGGACCTAAAGTATAGCTGTATTTCACAGCAACATGCCCCAAAAATTCAAAACATGACCCTTGAGCTCTCTTGACAATTGTGGAGAACAAATGTCTGTTAGAAACCACATTTTTTAGAAAAGGACCTGTAGTATGGCTGCATTTCACAGCAACATGCCCCCCAAAAATTCAAAACATGACCCTTGAGACACTCTTGACAATTGACAACAAAAAAGCTCTGGTCACTATAGCTGCAGACCTGTTCAATCTCTCATGATATGCTGCCAGCACTGGTCACTATAGCTACAGACCTGCTCTATCTCTCCTGATAGGCTGCCAGTGCTGGTTGCTATAACTACAGACCTGTTAAATCTCTCCTGATAGGCTGCCAGTGCTGGTCACTATAGCTACAGACCTGTTCCATCTCTCCTGATAGGCTGCCAGCACTGGTTGCTATAGCTATAGACCTGTACTATCTCTCCTGATAGGCTGCCAGCACTGGTTGCTATAGCTGCAGACCTGTTCAATTTCTCATGATAGGCTGCCAGCACTGGTTGCTATAGCTACAGACCTGTTCCATCTCTCCTGATAGGCTGCCAGCGCTGGTCAATATAGCTGCAGATCTGTTTGATCTATCCTGATATCCTGGTTGCTATAGCTACAGACCTGTTATATCTCTCCTGATAAGCTGCAAGCATTGGTTGCTATAGCTACAGACCTGGCTTCTCCTGCAGCCTAGTAGAAGCCAGTAAACATGCCCCTGAATGCAAAATGAAACCAAGAAAACAGACTGAGGTGAGATGGATCAATGTAGTGAGACAACCCCTTAAACTTGGTCAGGAGATGAGAGATTTTATCTGTTCTGAGTGCATATCTCCCTTCATGAATAGACAGAGAGCAGGGAATGACGTCACCATAGACGGAGCTCACTCTTGGGGAAGACTCATTGGGCGATATGTATGTTTTTTTGTCACCCAGGCGACAATTTTTATGCACATAATAATAGCCTAGAACGCGCCTGATTTGTGAAGCCGCTATACAGCGAGACATAAATCAGGTGCTTTCTAGTGCTAGGGTGCCATTTCTGACTCAGGTATACCGCTCTGAAAGTAATCTACCTGTTCCAGCTGTAATGCGCCTAGAAATGCAGTAACAAAGCTATAACTCTATTTTACGAATAAGGGCTGAAGATGCCCATAACGCGTCAGCTCCAAATAAGCTGACTTTTTATGTCATACTCATGGACATTTTAAATAGATGAAATAAACGTTTGTGGAATTTTAAAGAAGTTGGAGAAAGAAACTCTTGTTTGCTTATAAATCTATAGCTTCGTACGGTTCTAGTGCGCCCCACCTCCCGCATGCCCCCCGATGCACCCCCCCCCCCCCCCCCCCCCCCCAGGACATTACAAAGTGCTGCTTGCGCTTTGTAATGTGCCCCGGAGAGGCGTGCATGAGGGATTTCAGTGCAGCAAACGAGGCTGTGCCTGATATCGGGCTGAAAAGACGCCAGATATCTGGCGCAGCCACGTTCATACATGTTTCTCATTATCTCTTACTAGATTAGCTTTTGTTTACAGATAAGCAACAGTTTTCACTCCTCAGAGTACTTGTAGCTTTGCTTACTGAAGATTAAATCTCCTGCAGTTATGTCTTTGTAATGTCTCAGCTAGTTATAGGGGTGTTAAATATGCTAATTGTTGCTATGGAACCAACCACATTCTCACCTTCAGATAAGCAATTGTTTTCACTCCTCAGAGTACATGTAGCGTTGCTTACTGAAGATTAAATCTCCTGCAGTCACATCTTTGTAATGTCTCAGCTAGCTATAGGGGTGTTAAATATACTAATTGTTGCTATGGACCCAACCATAGTCTCACCTTCAGATAAGCAATTGTTTTCACTCCTCAGACTACCTGTAGCTTTGCTTACTGAAGATTAAATTTCCTGCAGTCACGTTTTTGTAATGTCTCAGCTAGTTATAGGGGTGTTAAATATGCTAATGATTGCTATGGAACCAACCACAGTCTCACAAGACAGAGGATGAAATGTTGCTTGTTGAGAAAACCCCTTTAAGCCAATGCACAATGTAGGGGCAACAAGTAACATCTTGTTATGAATGGCAGGAATCAACCTGCCATTTATTAATTCCCAGCTAACTAGCTCAGATTAGACTGCTGCTATGCAACTGCCTTAAATTACTCTCTGGACTATGACCATGGACTATGTCACGACAGACGGTGGACTGTCTGGGTCAACCGCGAGGGATGGTGTACAAACATACCAGTCGGAACCTAAGGAATCCTCGGTTTTCCCCTTCAACCTCTACAAGAGGGCTTTGATTCCGCTGCAGGAAACTACCCTTGATGTGGTCACTCATGGTGACAGCTGACGTGCATATGAGATGCAGAAGGAGTAGAAAAGATATGGTCCGGATAAAGGCTAATGGTCAGGGCAGGCAGCAATGCAACAAGCTGATAGCCAGACAGAGGATCAGGGCAGGTGGCAGACAAAATGAGAAGTCAGTAGACAAGCCAAGGTTACAAACCTGAAATCAGACAATACAGAACTGGGAACGCACTGAAGCCTACCAACAACTGGCCAAACGTGATGGGGGAGATGTTCCTAAGAAGTCTCAGGCAATAAACCACTGGTTCCCATGAAAGCTGGTTGGTGCATGCTGGTCCATTAAATCAGCACGCTGTTGGTATACTGAAGAGCAGGGGAATGGATCAGCCAAAGAGAAGAAACAAAGCCCCAAAAGGATGGGGGAGTAAGCTACCAAGCACAGCAAACAGGAGCACATTCACGAGCTTCGATCACACCTCGAGGGTGCGGATGGAGACTTAGGGAGCCCCATCTCTCTGCTTTTTTTCTCAGATACATGTTCATATTGACTGCGTCACCTGAGGGGTTAAATGGCCAAGACCGGCGTAAAATCATAATACAATATACAGCTGTTTTCATGTGCCGATCGTGAGGGCTCTGTTTCTGAGTCTGCACGATCTTCATGACATACTGATATATCATGTACAGTGGGTTCAGAAAGTTTTCAGATCCCTTTAAATTTTTCACTCTTTCTTTCATTGCAGCCATTTAGTAAGATCCAAAAAGTTCATTTATTTGCTCAATAATGTACACTCTGCCCCCTCCATCTTGAAATTAAAAAAAAATGAAATATCACATGATCTTAAGTATTCAGCTCCTTTGCTCAGTATTGAGTAGGAGCACATTTTGAGCTAGTACAGCCATGAGTCTTCTTGGGAATGATGCAACAAGTTTTTCACACCTGGATTTGGGATCTTCTTCCATTCTTCTTTGCAGATCCTCTCCAGTTCCCATGGGTTGGAGGGTGAACGTTGGTGGACGCCATTTTCAAGTCTCTCCAGAGAGGCTCAATTGGGTTCAGGTCAGGGCTCTGGCTGGGCCAGTCAAGAATGGGCACAGAGTTATTCTGAAGCCACTGCTTTGTTATTTTAGCTGTGGGCTTAGGGGGCATTGTCTTTTTGGGAAGATGAACCTTCGGCCCAGTCTGAGGTCCAGAGCGTCTGGAAGAGGTTTTCATCCAGGATATCCCTGGACTTGGCTGCATTCATCTTTCCTTCAATTGAAACCAGTCGTCCTGTCCCTGCCCCCATAGAATGATGCTGCCCCCACCATGTGTCAATGTTGGGATTGTATTGGGCACGTGATGAGCAGGGCCTGGTTTTCTCCACCGCTTACAATTAACACCAAAAAGTTTAAAACTTCGTCTCATTTAGGGCCAGGAGAATCTTATTTCTCATAGTCTGGGATCCTTCATGTGTTTTTTTGCAAACTGTCTGCGGCTTTCATATGTCTTGCACTGAGGAGAGGCTTCTTTCGGCTGCACTTTGCCATAAAGCCCCGACTAGTGGAGGCTGCAGTCATAGTTGACTTTGTGGAATTTTCTCCCATCTCCCTACTGCATCTTTGGAGCTTAGTCACAGTGATCTTACGGTTCTTCTTTACCTCTCTCACCAAGGCTCTTCTCCCACGATTGCTTAGTTTGGCTGGATGGCCGAGTCGAGGAAAAGTTGTGGTCGTCCCAAACTTCTTCCATTTTAGGATTATGGAGGCTTGAGAAAGAGGGTTGATCCCTTGAAACGTTATTGCGGCGTTCACCCGGCCGGTTGTCCATGCTACTCCTGTCCTACAAAATGCAGTGAAGCGTTACTAAGGTATTTACCTGTTTATGCAACTTATGTCTACTAGTCTTCTGACTGATACAGATGCGATGCTTTTATTGATTGTATGAAAGTATGTCGTTTTTGGAATAAAGAAGAATAATTTTCCTAATATACGGGTCCACCTTTGTCATATTGAATTGTTAGGATTATGGAGGCCCCTGTGCTCTCAGGAACCTTGAGGACTGCAGAAATTCTTTTGTAACCTTGGCCAGATCTGTGCCTTGCCACTATTCTGTCTCTGAGCTCCTTGGGGAGTTCCTTAGACCTCATGATTCTCATGTGCTCTGACATGCACTGTGAGCTGTGAGGTCTTATATAGACAGCTGTGCCTTTCCTTATCAAGTCCAATCAGTTTAATTAAACACAGCTGGACTCCAATGAAGGAGTAGAACCATCTCAAGGATGGTAAGCATGTGAGTTAAATATGAGTGTCACAGCAAAGGGTCTGAATAATTATGACCATGGGAGATTTCAGTTTTTTTCTTTCGAGATGGGGGGGAGGGGGGCAGAGTGTACATTAATGAGCAAAAAAATGAACTTTTTGGATCTAACTAAATGAATGCAATGAAATATAGAGTGAACCATTTACAGGGATCTGAATACTTTCTTACCCACTGTATCAGGAACCCCTTCCATGACTGGTACCATGACTGGTATATCAAATGTTGGTAAGGGGTGAAACAAGCCCTGCCCCCTTTGCATGCCAGAGAATACAGAAATCACTAACCAGATGTTGTAAAAAGATCTTCAAAATGAAACTCTTTGGTTTAGAATCAGTATACTGTAAATTTAAATAATATAATTTATGTTCCATTGTAACTACAATAGAAAATAATATTTATTTTGTATCTGGTACGGTTACATGTTTCTTACTTTGAAGCTGCTTATTCCGTTTTATGGTAGTTTGTATTCATGCTTGCAAAGCACCATCATCCCAAGTGGTCCGTATCTAACCTGAAGGTCTCAATAAAACCTTAATGAGGTCAGTTGGCTATAGAGTCACTGAGAGGATAGCCCTGGACAATGCACCAATGATTTAAGCATCTTCAAAGTTATTTACTGATAACGTCTCATGTGTTGGCAACTGAACAAGATTATAGGAAATCTTATTATAAATTCATGTTTATGGGAGAAATGTAGATACAATTACAAAGCCAGGGAAGATATTTTAGTCTGGTGGCCCGTTAGGCTGACAAAATGGTATTTGGCTTTATTTAGTAAAACGCTGACTTTCCTAAAAGGTGGAGGTGGAGTAAATCAATCAATCAATCATGAAATAAAAATAAATACGGTAATACAAAAAAAAAATAATAGCAGATGTGTCAATGTGTTCTTAGTTTGAAAAAAAAAATCCAAGTGTGCAGTATGCAATAGGAAAAAAATCTAAATAATTTTGAACCCACTGTTAAAACTATTGGAAAATAATAATAAAAAAAAAAATAACAACAATTACAGGCAGTCCCCGACTTACGTCATTCCAACTTGCGTCTGTCCCCTAGTTATGGTGACAGGGACAGCCGACAGCGTCCGGGCGCTGCGGTGGCTCTGGCGCTGTCCGCGATCTTCACAGCTATATGCGACTCTGGGGAGCGCATACAGCTGACTCTCCGGTCTGTGTCGCCGTCCGGGTACTGCCATGGCCAGGGCATCGGCGGGGATCACTTCGGCTGTATGCGACTGTTCCCGGAATGCATGCAGCCAAAGGCTCTATTGCAGAGCAGAGAGTGAGCGCTCCCTGCTCCGCAATAGAACTCCGGAGGGCCGCAAGCAGACGTACGTCCTTCCGGAATCTCCAGCATAGGCAGCGTGCGATGTCATCATGCTGCCTGGGGGGGCTGATGACATCACCGGCCTGTGCCAGAAGACCAGGAGTCAGAGTTAAGCCTTGGAGCAGCGGGGGAGCAAGGTGAGTATTTGTATTTGTTTTTTTTTTTAATAAGCCCTGCCTATTACCTGCTATGGGGGACATATACCTGCCTATTACCTGCTATGGGGGACATATACCTGCCTATACCTGCTATTAGGGACATATACTTGTGATGGGGGACATATACCTGCCTATGGGAGACATACCTGCTTATACCTGCTATGCGGGACATGTACCTGCCTATACCTGTTATGGGGGACATATACCTGGCTATGGGGACATATCTGCCTATACCTGCTATGGGTGACATATACCTGCCTATACCTTCTATGGGTGACATATACCTGCCTATGGGTAACCTACCTGCCTATAACTGCTTTGGGGGACCTATACCTGCCTATGAGGGGACTTACACCTGCCTATACCTGCTATAATTACACACCATACACACAATACATATACACCATACATGTACTAAATATATTGGTTCCGACTTACATACAAATTCAACTTAAGAACGAACCTACAGATCCTAACCCGTATGTAACCCGGGGACTGCCTGTATTTTAATATATATATATATATATATATATATATATATATATATATTTATATATATATATATTATATATATATATATATATATATATATATATCCACAGCACTCCAGGTAGAATTCAGGCAAAAAGGTGGTTTTATTCCCCCATGCTCACAGAGCAACGTTTCAGCTCCTTCATGGAGCCTTTGTCCATGAGGGAGCTGAAACGTTGCTCTGTGAGCATGGGGGAAATAAAGCCTAACCAACAAATATCATGTATTAAAACTTCACTTTTAAATAATAAATTCTAAAAAGAGGAGAAAAAACAAAACAAGAAATAGCCCTAGAGGCAAGGAAACTGTACTCAAGAAGGAAAGAAAAACTAACTTAACCCTAAATAAAACCTAGCTCACCCTATAAAAAACAGGCGATAAACCCCGAAAAGGGGGCCCTGTGGAAAACCCACACCCCCAGATAAAAAACCCTAACAGGAAAAAAGTTTCCCCCAAAAGTTTCTTTTAAACAGGGTTATTTATATTGGCAGGTAAAGATTTGAAATCAAAATTTTAAACAAAAGAGTAGATTTTACAAGGTTACACAAAGGATGGTTGAAAATTTTTTGAAAATCAAACAGGGGAAACCGTTAAAGTTCGATGAGGGTTTAGAAGCAGTTAAAAAAAAAAAACAATAAAAAACTTAACCAGTGGGTTTTTTTTTGCGGGAAATTTGGGGAAGAAACATTAAATTTTAAATTTTCAGGTGTTTTTTAAAATTTTAGGTGGTTTTTAACCCGGGGGGGAAATTAAAATTTTTTTTTCCATTGTGGCTTTTTTTGTGAGGTAAAAAAAAAGGGGGGGGCCCAAACAAACCCTTTGGTTTACAGGCGCCCCTAAAATTTTTTTACGGCGGTTTCCCCCGTTTAATTTGAAAGGGGGTTAGGGTCCCCTTTCCCGTGATTTGTATAGTTTTTTCAGCGGCAATTAATATTGAAAAAAAACTGTTCTGTGAAACGGCGGTATTCAGTAAAATTTATTCTAGGAGTGCTAATTCTGGGGAATAGCTGTTTTAAAATGATCCCAAAATTACTTCCCGTAAAAAGAGGCCAATTTCGCTTCCCAAAAATTTTTAAAATTTTTGGGCAACCCCCCCAGACATGGGAAACATGGTTCCTTTTCTGCCCCCATCTTTTCCAACCAAAAATTGGGGAAAAGGCCGGGCTTTTGGGTGTATTTGGGAGGTTTGGGAAGTACCACCTAAATTGAATTTTGTGCATGGGGGGTTTTTTTGATGATTGGCCATTTTGGAAAAACCCTTGGGGGGGTAGAGTGTGCCTGGTTCACTTGCTCTATGGGAAAAAGGGGCTGGGGTTTAGTTCTCCCCCCCTTTTGGGGCATGGTTTTGAGAATTTACCTTGAGTTTGCCCCTTTTAAAAATCATGTTATAAAAAAAAGGGAAACCCTTTCTTTATAAAAATTTCTTTTTAAAAAAAGAAATTGTGGAAATCTGAGAGGAAGTATTGAGTGGGGCCAAAAAGAGTTTTTTTTACAAAGCCTAAGTTTTGGGGATAATGAAAGAAAATTTTAGGTTGGGGGGATTGTAAATTTTGGAAGGTTTCAAAGGTTTTTAGTCCCCGGTCTCTTTTAAATTTTCCCATTGAAATTTATTGTATTCATCCAAGCATGAAACGCAAGGTTTTGGGTTTCCCAAAAATGTAAGGAAAAAGGAGTGGGGATTTTCCCTTTTTTATATAAATCCTAAATTTTTTGGAACTACATATGAGGAAAAAATGCTTTGAAGGGATCAGTTAGAGTTTTTAATGAAGCAGTTGGGGGGGGGGCAAACCTTTCTATTGAAAAAAATAAAATGTAGATTTTTGGATTGGGGGGGAAAAAAGGTGGTTTCAATAAGTGTCCACAGATTATCTTCAGAAATTTGGGGCCAAAAGATGAAAGGACTTTCTCCCGAAAGGGGGTTTCGAGTTGTAGGAGGGCCCAAAAAAAGGAACAGTAGGCCCCCCCTTTTTTTGATCAAAGTATAGCAGGTCTTTTTTAATTCTAGGCCTGCCCGGCCCTTTCCCAAAAGAAATTTGCGAGTAAATGTTGAAATTTATGTATCTTTGGGGGAAAGGGGGGAAATTTGGGGATTGCCCTGCAAAATAAATAAATTTTGGAAGCAAAAAACTCTTCACAACATTAATTTGGCCCGTCATGAAAAAATTGAAGGGGGGAAGTAAACGTTTTTATTTTTGAGTCTAATAAAACTGTTTAAATGGGGTTTTAATTATTATTAATAGTTAGAATTTGGGGGGAGGAAAGACTTTAATTTCCCCAAATAGGGCGCATGTCGCTTGCCATATTTTAAAACCCCAAGAATCGTGTTTTTTTTTTGTTGAGCGGGCCCCATTTGGTTTAATGGAAAACAGGGAAAAGATTTAGATTATTTAATTTTTTTAAAAAAAGGGGGGTGAAAATTTAGAATTTCTTCAATGGGGAAAAGGAAAAGGGGGCGTGGTTATAAACATCACATCATCGGGATATAAGTTTTTTTTTGATGAACATTTAAATTAATTCGTAGGGTGATTAAGGGGGGGTTTTTCTCTAAATTTGTTCAGTAAAGGGGTTTCCCTGATAACACAAAAATCAGGGGGGGGAAAAAGGGGATCCCCGACGCGTTTCCATTTGAAATATCGAAAGGGGGAAGGGAAAAAAAATCCGGAAAGTGAGGACTTGTGCTGAAGGCGTGGAAATAGAGGGGCATTTATAGCTTTAAAATAAAACCTGACAAGCCCCCTTTTATCAAGACAGAGCGAAAAGTAAACCCAAGGGTTAAACCCCTTTAAAGGCTTTTTCTGGGATCGAGGGACAAAAAAAGCCCCATCTGAGAAGGAAAAAAGATGCAATCTTTTACAAGATTAATAGGGCCTTTGGTAGGTCTCTAGCCCGCCTTTCCCCGGAATGAAGCCCACTTGGGTCTTTAGGATCCCGGGGTGATATAAGGGAAATTTGGCGGGTTTTGGGAATTTAAACTTTG
Source organism: Phyllomedusa bahiana (assembly GCA_025379985.1). Classification (NCBI taxonomy): domain Eukaryota; kingdom Metazoa; phylum Chordata; class Amphibia; order Anura; family Hylidae; genus Phyllomedusa; species Phyllomedusa bahiana. Next base: position 50,398 of record JAODAL010017386.1, read on the forward strand.
CGTTTATTTTAAAAAAACTGAATTTAAAAGGGAAAAGGGTCCCATAGTTAATTTTTTTTGTTTTGGAGCTTTTCCCCGGTTTTGGGATTTTAGTTATAATTGCCCCAAAGGGGTTCCCTTTAAAGGTTTTTTTTTTAAAATATTTTTTATTACAAAATGATGTTTAAAAGTGGAGGGAAAAAAGGGCTGAGGAGGTTGGTGTACCCCAAATTTGAAAAGGGCCAAAAAAGGGGCCCGGGGTTTGTTTGTTTTAAATATACCGTATTGCTTTCTGGAAATTCAGCTAGTGAAAAGGGTATTAAAATTGGCTTGTGGGCACTTGATAGTACTGGGAGATTAACAAAAATTTTAAAAAATGTTTTAAAGTGTTTCAAAGGGGGGGAGGAGATGTTCGCTCTTTGTAGGGGTTTTTGAGAAATTTTTGTAGTAGTAAACCGGAAAAGTAATTTGAAAAAGTTTTTGGATTTATTATTTTAACCCCTTGGATGAAAGTGGGGGTGTTTGGTTTTGGCGTGAACCCGTTTCACTCGCTTTTGCCAACAGTTTCCTTGGGGGCCTTTTCTTTGTAGTAGGGTTTTCCAAATTTTATTTTGGCCCCGGGTTTAAAAATATTTTGTGAAAATACTTTTTTCTTTTTTTAATTTTTATTTTTCCTTTTTTTAAAAAAAAATTTTTTTCTAGGGAGTCTTTTTTTTGAAGGGGGGTGGGTCAAGTTTTAAAAGGGTTTTTTTGTTTTTCCCAAAATCAGGGCAATATTTTTCACAGGGGGGCTTGTGTTTTTGGGGTTTAGGGTTTGGAGTTAATTATGCAGGGCAATAAAAAAACATAGCGACCTTCTGGGTCCCGGGAAAAAAAATTGTTTAAAAAAAAAGAATGAAATTGAAATTCTTTTTTAGAATTTTACACCAGCTCTTTTTTTAGGGGGGGCTTGGAAAATGTTTAAAGGGAAAAATTTTTTTTTTCAAAATTTTTGTTTTATCTTTTGAAGTGAGATGTGTTTTCTTGAAGCAAATAATTTTTGCTTGTTTATTTAAAGTACATCTCTCCAAAAACAAAAAGCGTTTGAAGGGCGAATGTAAACCCCTTTAAAATTATATGTAAAAAAGTTAATAGCATGATGTAAATAGGGAACAAAGCAGTGAGCTCGATGAATTGTTAGTATCATAACAAACCCGAAAAAAAAAAGGGTTACAAAAGTAAAGGTGAATGTATCCCCCATTTTGAACAAGAAACCCAAAAAAAATTTCAAAAAAAGTATTTTCAAGAAAAATAAATTATTCCTAAAAAAGGGAAAAAATTTTTTTCTTTTTGGGGAAAATCCTGCTTGAAAACCCAAAAAGGGAAAGGAAAAAGGGTTCAGAAAAAAAAGAAAAAAAATAATTTTTAAAAAAAATTCTAAATTCTAAATTTAGTGAAGCATGATGGTTACATTTTGGAGTCCTAAAGGGGGAGCCCAACAAAAGGGTACTGAAGGCAAACAGTCCAAAAAATTTTTGGTCTCCCGTGGAGGTTTTGTCGGGGCCCCCAAGGGGGTGTTTTTCTCTGGAAAGTGGGTGCTTCTTTCCGGACGGGGTGGATTTTTAGGGGGATCCCCGTTCCAGCTTTTTTAAAAAAGAGGGAGGCCCCCTTTTTGGGGAGCTTTTCAAAAAAATTGGGGAACCAAATTCTAACAACGATAAGTTGACTGGAAAACCCCATTTTTTAAATGAAAAAACTTTTTTCCCCTAGAAGCTTGGTTTAAGGCTGGAACTCCGGGCTTTTTTGGGGCATGGTTGCTGGTGAATGGTCAGGGGAAAAAGGAAATTGTTTTGGAAAAAAGGTTTTTGGTTTAAATTTTTCAAACTTTGGGAGAGCTCTTAGAAGTTTTTTTTTTGTGTTGTTTAAAAAAGGGTCCCAGCAATAGTGTCCCTTTGGGATTGCTGTGGGAGATTTTTTTTGGTTTTTGGGGGGTCCTATGTATCCGGTCTATTTTCAGCCTTTTTGATTTACCCCGGGGAGTAATAGAGCCATAAAGGTTTTTAGGTTAAATATTTAGTTTCGTAAGGGGGTAAACCCCGATTCTGGGATGCCACGGGGCTCTGACATTGTTTTCGGCGGACCTATCTTTTAGGTCTGAGGGCTTTGGGTGAAAGGGGCTGCAACCCCTTCTTCCAGTTTCACTTTGGGATCGATTAGGCATTATGAGAGGAGCAAACCCGAAATTTAGTCTCAAAGTGTCAGTTCGGTTTCAAAAAGACTGTTTTCTTGTCTCAATTCTCCCCTCTTTTTGCTTCAGGTAAAATTGTATTGAAGGCAGGAAAAATGGAGAAGGTTTATGAAGCAATTTCAACGGTGAGAGGGTGGGAGTCCAAAAGGGGGCCTTTTGATCTAAAGGTTTCCCCTGTTTTTTGCTTTTTTGAAGAAGGAGGGGAGGGTTTGGGGGGGGGAACTGTGGCCCCTTTTTTTGGGCGAAGAGGGGTCTGTGATGTTTAAGAGAAGAAATTTTTGGCAACTTAGTTTGGGTTTGTTTTGGATTTTTCTTTTTTATGCCTCCCATTTTTGGGGAAAGTTTAGATTTGAAAGGGTGCAACAGGGCTGTAAGAAGTTTGGGTTTTTTAAAATATAAAAACTGTAATGTAGAAAGGGGGGGTTTTTTTTTTTTTGTTTTCTTTTTCCTCCTGTTTCCTTTCTTTTTCAGGGGAGGTTTATAGTTGAAAAAAAGCTTTAAATAAGCAGCAGAAAAAAGGGGAAATTTTTGGACAGTGAAATTTTAAGTCTCTTTTGAGGTAAAAATCTCTAGGGAGAATTTGGGGGCACTGTGAGTGTGTTAAAGGGGGCCAGTTTCAAAAAAAGCAGAAAGTGCCCTTTCAAAAAGGAGGTGTTTTTGGAGGTGCAGGAAAGCCTATAATAGGGCAGGCCCTTTGATGGTGAGGACTTTTTAGATTTTAAAAAAATGCAGCAGGAATTAGCAGACAAGTCCTGGGCAGTGGAGGGATGTGGACACTTAAAGGGGTTTTTAAATGACACTGAGCAAGCACTTTTTGACGGGGTAGCTCACAAAATGATTCCTGATCAAACCTGGTTCCCCGGGAAATAGCGAGTCCAGTGCAATGAAACAGCAAAATGCTTATATCAGGGGTGTATGGAGGCGGGAGAGAAAGGTTTAATTTGTCCTCAGGGTGAGATTGGGGGAGGCTGCAGAGGTGATATTGCAGCATACTCAGGGAGGGGAAAGGGTTTTGGGAATGGAGGAATTTCTTGGCATGAAGGGTTACAAATTTCATGGCACAGCCTGCTGGGTTTAAAAAGCTCACTAAAATGTTCTTAGCACCCGTGCTTTTAAAAAGGTGGAAAATAAACTTTTATATAAAGCGGGCATGTTTTGTTGTTGCCCTTTTTAGGCAGTTTTTTTAGTGAGGCCGCAGCGCCCTGGAAAGGGGAGCTGTTACAAGGGCCCACTTAGTTGATTTTGGGGTTCCCAGATTGGGTTTTTTTTCTTCGCCCAGTGCCTTGAAGATACAGACCCAGGTTTTTACAGGATAACAAATTGATGTACATGTCCTCAGATGGCTGCTTTTTAGTTGCAGGATGGTTTTAAAAGGGTTTTTTTTTGGGCTGGAAAGGGCTGTAGATGGGGGTCACCAGGCCCCAGGTCTGCTAAAATCCCTTTGGGCAGGGCCCCCCCCCGTCCCGGGCATTTTTTCTATGTCCCCTCAAAAACACTTAAAAGGGGAAATTTGTATGGGGAAAAAAATTTCATAAAGGGCCAAAAGGTCCAAATTTTTTAAAGGACCCAAAAGATAGAAGGGTTTCAATAGTACACAAACTGTCTATATTAAACAAAAACACGGGGAAGTGGAAAATTGATAAACATTCCACTAATAGAGGGGGAAATGGTATGGTGTCCACTAAAAACCTTATACTTCTGGAGATCATAAACCAGAAAAAAATTTCCCAAAAAAACAAGAAAAAAAGCGCGGTGCCCAAAAAAATATACAATTATACATACATAACCTACCAAGGACCTTTGATTTTCTTCTCCTTGGAACCCAAAAAAAATAATTAATATATATATTTACAGATCTAAAAATCCTAAGATAAACATGTACAAAAAATTGCCCTGGGATTTCAATTCATTTACCCCAAAACCCTATAAAAAATGAAAAATCCTGGGGGGGGGTTTGGCCCTTTACATGGGGTGTGTGAAGCAAACCCTTTCCCTAGCTCCCGCACAAACTGCCTGTTATTTTGGCCCCTTTTCCCGCTTTAATATGGGGGGAAATCTAAAAAAAAGGGAAGGAAAGGGCTTGTTTCCCACCCCGGGGCCCAAAAACAGGGGATATTTGCCCGCTCTTCGGGCGTTTTCGGGCTAATTTCCTATGGAAGACACCCGGGAGTGGGGAGCCCCGCAAGGGGCCGCCTAGACCCCATGGGTGAAACCCTGCAGCGGCCGAACCACAGCCGGCCTCCCCGTAACCCCTTTCCCGCCCCCCGGAGAAAGGGGAAAACCCGGGGGACCCGGGAGTTCCTCAAACCCGCTTTTACTCCCGTTTACCGCTGCTTTAATAAAAACGGGCTCCTCGGCCCTCTCCATTGCAAATTCCCTGGGGATCCGGAAGAGAAGTCCGACAACCCCGCTGCACAGAGTCACCGCGGGCTGAGGGATACACAGTGAGCCCGGCTCCTCTGCTTCCACCTGCACTTCTTGGCAACGGAGAATCTCCTGCCGGGCCTTGCAACCACCTCCTGGCGCGATCCTTATCTGGGTCGGGAGGGGCGAGCGGGATGAGCCGGAACCGCGACGGAGGTGGACCCGATTGCACGCTGCGGGTGTGCGCTGGGTGCTCGACGGCGGCAACGACAAGCAGACTTCCGCTGAGGTCACGGCGCCATTGACCAGACGCAGGGCGGACGTCTCCTCCAGTGATGAACTCCCGCGGCCCTGTGGATGCCATTCCAAGAATTGGCCGCCCGTGGATGAGTGTGCCACCATGCTCTGCGGAAGAGCTATGACGTACCGGGTGTGGCTGGCTGCACTGGATTACGGGACTCTCAAACTCAAACCTCCCCTCTGAGCCCCCATCCTGCACTTGGGCAGTGGGGACACCCCAAGCTAATAAAGGCCTCAATCAATGGGCATGTGGCACCTGGCTAACCTACTCCCTCAGCCCATGGGATTCTGGGACTCTATTCTGCCCCCAATACCCCGACCACACAAAGTCCAGTACGGGACTCATTTATGGATCGGGTCCACCTTTTGGTCCGCCTATGGAGGAAGTACTTAGGTGGTCACCTTCTGGCGTTCAGACTATCGGACACCTCCGCTTGAAGGTGCATCACGAGGATCTACCAGTCTGTGAAAGGGCTTATCTCATAGCTCTACAGAATCTATCCTGGTTCAATCCTCCTCAGGACCCCACGAGAACGGGTCTTATGCCCTCAGCATACGGTTCTCGCTGCATACACCTGCCTGGTCGACCGGTTCCTGCTGGCTTGATCCCTACCCATAAGCTCTTGGTCACCTTACCTGTGGGACTCACGCCTCAAACTATTAAGGGGCCTCTCATCTTCTCTCGAAAATCGTCGGGAATGCTTCAGTAATATCAGGCAACACTCACATGTTCTCCGGACTTGATCTCTAGCACTAGTCCCTATGGATTGTCGCCCCCTCTCTTCCTCCGTGCAGGTCTGCTCATCGACACCCCTGGGGCACCCATCACAGTGGCCTGCATCAGCCACAGGCTGTCCCCCTCTGTTCCTATGGCGCTATACGTGTCACTTATAGAGGACCATAAAGCAGTTGATCCAACATCTACCCACTAGCAGGACATCTCGGATATGACATCTCGACTGCTAGATTGAATGGAAGAAAGACGCGCCAATACTCCGCTCGATCTTTACATCGCTCTCTTTTTACTAGAGTGGTACACTACAGCAAGCTCACAGGGACACTTTCTGATTTCCTTCTATACTTACAAATCTACAGTCCATCGCCACTCCAACAATTATCCATCTGCAACTAACACTAGACGTTATTGAAACAGAGGCCGCAGAAACAACCTTCGAATCCGAGGTCTCCCGGAAACAGTGCTAGCCTCAGTATTATATTCTACTCCATACTCATCTTTAACGAAATCCTGATCGGCACCTGGACACTTACATTGAATTAGGACGTGTTCACAGAGCTTTGCGTCCGGCTTGCAATGATCCCCTACACACGAGAGATGTGATATGCCGCATTCATTTCATCGGCCTCAAAGAAGAGATTATGCAGCGCCTACGAAGAGGCCGACGTGTTTACACCATGGACTTACTTACAAATCTTTTCCAGAATCTGTCTGTCACACGCGGCCCAGCGCGCCATGCTTAAACCACTCCTAACATTCTAAAAGAAAAGAACATTCAGTATAAGGTGGGGTTTTCCGTTCTCCCTCCGTTGTTCGCCAGGTGGGAACACCTTACACTCTGCGGTCCCTGATGATCTTCCTGCACTTTCTCATGGATCGGCAACTACCGGACGTTTCCTACCAGAGTGGCCCTCCGTTTTGTCTCCTCTCCAAAGAAGTCTCCTGCCGGCGTCCTTCCAGCTCGTTCCAATGTCAGGACTCTTCTGGGTCTCCCGCCCTAGAAGGCAGAGGGGGAACGCTCCTCTCAAGCGAAAATAGTACCTGATTATGATACAATTGATCACAATCTTGCCCCCCCCCTGAGGCTGTCTTCAATTCTTTAAAGACGGCTTCATCCTTCCCTTTCCCCCTTTTTTTTTTTGGTTTGTTTTCTATTTCATGCCTCTATACTGTCCCAAACAAAATATGTTCTTTTAGGCGTGTTTTCCTAATAATTATCTTTTTTTGCCAGATATCGACACGTATCCTGCGTATCATTTTGTACTGGGAGCCAGTTAACGACCTGCCAGTCTTCTACGTTACCCCCAATAGTTTTGGGAAGCTTCCCCGGTCCCCCCCCCATTCTATTTCTGACATGGAATACCACTAGTTGCTAAGCCATTTTTTTCTGTAGTGTACTCCCGAGGGTGTTTTTTCCTGCTTTAGAGTTTTCCTAAACTTACCTGCTCCACCTCCCCCCCCCCTTTTTTTTTTTCCTCCTTTATTCTTCTTCTTCTCTCACTTATATCTCTCGGACTAGTGGGGGTTCTCGGGTTCTGGTTCATCCATTCCGCCCCTGGGGCTACAGATGGGAGACCTTATTGTAGCCATCCTTTAATGCCAAGGCCTCAATATCCCATTGAGAGATACCAGGTGCTGTATCATTTCCATCGTAAAATATTCAGATGTGTGAGTGCAGGGTAACCCACCTTCAGAGTAGTACTCGAACCCCGGTTCTCAAGAAACAGTTATTTTCCTATGGTAATGTCGCCAAACTTTCCTGGTTCGAAAAGTAGAGGTGTAGCGCATGCCTTAACAAAATATCTACCTCACAATGTGGGAACTGAACATAGTTGATAAAGAAGATAGTTACTTAATACTCACCCTTTCGTCCAAGGGCATGTGTTCACTTAGTGACCGTTTATGCCTCCGAATACATGGCAGGTCCCATTCTTTTTAGAAGGTTCTGGACCCTGCATATCCACGCAAAAGGCACTCTGCTATTTTGCGGAGACTTTAATCTTACCCTGGACCCCCTCATAGATAACTCCTCACGGCCGATCCTCAACTTGCCTTACTCAGCTATTAAGAAGGTTAAAAGAGCCCTCTGGAGGTTTCAGCTTGTGATGGTTGGAGACTTCAACACCCCACGGTCAGGACTAAAGTTTCTTTTCTCACCCACGTACCACCTTTAGTAGGATTGATTATATTCTTTGCAAAAACAGCAGACCTCTCTTGGTTGAGAACTCACTTCTATTGGTCCGTTCATGCCCCAATATTTATGACCTTCTTATCCCATCCTCGCACTGATTCAGCGAGGAACATGGAGTTGAATCGAAACCCTCATATCCGAATTAAGTCTGTTTGGATGATCTGCTCGCGGACCATTGAGCAATTTCGTTTCTGACATGTGAGGGATTATTCGGCTAATATTGTGATGTGGGCGGCCTTGAAAATGCGTGTTGCGAGGTGTTTTATATTAAACACGGTACTGACTTAAAAAGGATCGCTCCATGGCCTGTTGTGCGTGCCTTCCAGAAGGTCTCCTCCCTGGAACTACTTCATAAGCAGGCCCTCTCCCTTCTGTTCTTAGCGACTTGTTACTGGCTAGGCTCGGAAGTGCGCAGACTTTTCGGATTCCTCCTGGAGTAGGTTGATTCAAACTCACACCGTAGCAAATTTTACGAGTACGGTAACAAGAGCGGATACATGCTTGCAAAGGCTGCAAGGGACCACCTGTCCTCTTCTTTTATCCCGACAAAATTTTCTTCAGTAGCCCACAGCACCTAGGTTTAAGACCACCCTCGGGGATTCAGTGCACACCGTCACAATGTTCATAGCTAAGAATTTTTCGCTCACTATTACTCTACAGCTATACCGATTCCCTACTGGTTCTCCTTACCCCCCTCCAGCCGATTACCCTCACCTTCTATGTCCTTATCAGTTGAGGAGGCATAGTAGGAGCTCCTTTTACGGGGGAGGAATTGCGGAGGTGGTGACAGGGCCTTCCGGGTGGGAAAAGACCAGGACATGGATGCTTCAAGGCCAAGTTTTTTAAGGTCATAGCCCAATTTTCTTAAACCTCCTCCATGTTGACAGGCTTTCAATCTGTCTAACCTTCTTGCCCTTCCCAGGTGATTCTATGAGAGCACATGTGGCCGTGATTCCCTAACCCGGAAAGGGGACCACCAGGTATGTGGGAACGTATAGACCCATATCCCTCACTGAACGTGGATCTCAAATCTTTGCCAATTTATGGCCAAATCGCCTTAATGCCAATTACCTCTCTGGTCCACCCTGACCAGGTGGGGTTTTGTCCCGGAGGAGGCCGGGGACAAATACTCTTAAGACTCTGGACATAATCCTGTACGACACGCGGTGGCACGATTTCCCCCTGTTGGTCCTTTAGCTAGACGCAGAGAGAAGCGTTTGGACCGGATCCATGGGGGTCTCTGTACCTCAAACTTTGAAACGACGCTGGATTGGGTCCGATTTTACAGCTAGAATAATGTTCCTATACCAGAGTCCCTCTGCAAGAATTAGGAGTGGAACGGTCTATTGTCAGGAGTCCTTTGTCAATAAAAATGGTACGCAGCAGGATGCCCGTTATCCCCTTATTATATGTGCTAGTGATGGAAACACTTGCTGAACTCCATTAGATCCAACCCGATATCAAAGGAATCCGTATAGGTGGACGAGTAACTAAGTGTTCATGCGTTTGCCGATGATCTTTTAATATATCTCTGTGAGCCCAACACTTCGCTTCCTTCTCTGATGTAAGAGTATGGCCGCTTCAGTCAGTGGTCTAATTATAGATTAACTACTCTAATCCGTAGCACTGAGTGTCTCCCTGGGAACCATTGTCTATGGACTCTCTTAGAGACAAATTTTTCCCTTTTTCTTGGCCCATCCAGAGGGATTTCTATTTGGGACGCGAATACCAGCGGACCTTTCTCAATCTTGAAGAAATTTTGCACCTATGCTTTCAAAAAGTGACATAAATTTTGGGGAATTGGAGCCGGAGGGAATTTTCTTGGTTTGGCTTGATGGAATATCTGAAGATGTATATCCACCCCAAAACTACTCTACCTGTTCCAAAAACCCTTCCAATTGCTATCACAGCGACATTCTGGATCAGACTCCAGAGATGTGTCAGTGAATTTATTTGGTATTTCACCCGGCCGACCGAGAATACATAGGATCTTCTCTCCCGTCCTAAGCTTGCTTGGCGGAGTCGGACTTCTGACTGCAGGACTATACTACTTAGCAGCAGCTATGCCAGATTCCTAGATTTTGTAACCATGGAATACACCACATAAATTTGTGGGTTCTGATTAGAGCGCGATATTGTCGGTCTCTGCTCCATGGCCTCAATACCTTTGGGACATTCGACTCATACATCTCTGGACTTACGGAATTTATCCTTCACCACCCTCCACACGTATGACCATACATTAGGAAATTCCAAACATATGGAGGACACTCTTAGACCTCAGAGGTCCCACTAGTCCCTGTGACAGATAAACCTCTGTTCCCTCCTGGGTGGTCCGGCATCCTTTCTAGTCGGACGAGGACCTCTCCGTTATGGCTATGTGATATTCAAAATTGGGTGCCCTGCATCTTTGACTGATCTTCTAACTGACCTCATGCTACTATGATAGTTATGAGTACTTGCAATTGCACCACTTCTTTTATTCTTTATAGCAACAGTAGACCTACACTAGGGCCTGGGAACCCCCTTCGAGAACTTTGGACCCAGAGTTCGTGCCTAGGCATCTTATACCTTTACTCTATCAATTGCTTCTTTCTCCTACTGACAGGCCCCTCCTTCCTTTTGCATGCTTGGGAGGTAGAACCCAAAAATCGCTTTACTGAAGCCAATGGCTGAAAAGCTTCATTCTTACGCATATGGCGGGTTATTGCTTTGCAAGGCCAAAGAGGGACGAGTTACATGGTTTTGTCTACGATGGTATAGGGTCCCAGGCTCTGCCTACACTAGTGGTTTCCTGCAACCTCAGATACTTGTTGGAGATGCACAAAGAAGTAGGGACATGTCTCATGTTTGGTGGGGCTGTGAGGTTTTTGCGAGGTTTCTGGGTAAAGGTTCTGTGGGCTATTCTCGAATGCACAGGGCTTAACATCCCCAAATACCCTGTGGCTGCCCTGCCTATTATGTTACCTTCTACACCAAAGGTATATAAACGGTCTTTGGTCAGAACTTCTTATTCAGGCAGCAAAAAAACAGTTATCCCCCGTAGTGGAAGCAGACCATCCTCCCTCCCTAACGGAATGGGCTGTGGAGGTGGCTTCGGACCGACCATCGTATGGAGGAAACTGTTAGACGCAGAGCCCTGATGCCACACACAAACTGATCTCGACATGGTGGCCCGTGGGTACTTATACAGGACTCCTCTAAATTCAATTCTCTTCTGGGTCATCAGCCCTGTAGAATGGGGGGGACCTGTGAGGGAAGCAATCGTTGATGGAGATCCACCCGGAGTTCCTCTTCGATTCACTCCAGCTGGCATGGGGGGGTGCCTTGTGACCGGGATCCGGCATGTTCCACTTTATTATACCCTCCACCACCACCACCTTTTCCCTTTTTTTTTTTTTTTCTTCTTTCCTTTTCTTCTCTTTCACCTCTCCCCTTGTCAGTTATAATTTAGTTAGACCTATCTCCCCTCTCCTGAGTCCTAGGGTACCTCATCCTACCGTCACCTCTGGGTGCACTTATTGTTACATCATGACTCGACTCATGCAGCTCGAGATTATAAACCTTAATCGACTTTTTGGTGGCGAAACCGTAACGAGCATGATGATGGACGTCCTCCTCGAAATATGGCACCCTAGGTATGCAGCTCTTAGGTCTCTTAGGGGAAGGTCCTTGACTTTCACCTGTTATTTTTTTTTTTGTTTTCAATCTCTAGTTTTCGAACAGATGTTACTATAGTATATTCATTTGACTTGCGCATGTAATTGTTCTATGCCTACCTCATTTGTGTTTTTTCTTTTTGTGTGAATTTTATTGTTTATAAGAAAAGATATGTTAATAAAAAATTCAAATTTGAAAAAGATGAACTCTTCACCATCCGGTGTTCAGGCATACAGTTAATGCAATAATCCAGTATGCTAATGAGTCTACCATATATGTCCATAAACATAATTAGTCCAGGTCAAGGAAATTATGCCGTACTCAAGATAGTCTCAAAATAGAAATCTCATATTAGGCAAAAATAAACAACATCCTATATGGCAATTTGAACAAGACACCTGCTCATACAATCAGGAACGGGTCAATCATATACTCACGGACCGACACCATTACTACAAAACAGTGCGTCCTTGGATATCCTCCAGAGGAATGGTCTCCAGAACGGACCTAAGGTGGGGTCCTCTCTCCTCTACTAAGAGGGGCAGCTGCAACCACCAGCTGCACACGCCGGCACTAAGTGCGGTCCGGAGCAGAGAGCGCGCTGCTCGCATTTCCGGTCTTGGCGCTGCAGCAAATCACATGACTGAACAGCTGACCTGTAACCCAGCAACCTGATAAACACAGAAACCAGGTGCCGAGATATGCGTGCAGCAGATACTAAGTTGCACAATGTTACAAAGAACATAAACAGGTATTAGATATGGCAGTTAGGAACAACTAGTCAATGAAATGCTGATACAATCTTAAAGGTAAGGTTTTAAATAAAACAGCAGAAGTCCAAACATTCATTCAGTCCTTGTGGTGAAACAGTTTTGAGTCTGAAAATCCACTCAGTTTCCCTCTGAAGCAGCAACCTATCCCAGTTGCCACCCCGAGAGGGAGGGGAAACCCTGTCAATCCCCACAAATTTGACGCATTTCAGATCACCTCCATGTGTACTACATATGTGTCTTGCGATTGGGGTATCTTTACCATGCTTGATATCATTCACATGTTCACCCACATGCCTACACAGTTCTCTAATGGTCTTTCCAATATATTCCAATCCACAATTGCAGTTAATTTTATACATCACACCTTTACTCCTACAGTTTATAAAATGTCCAATATGGAAACCCCTATTGAGCACATTACTGTGGGTTTTTTTCCGGTCTCCATAAATTCACATGAAACGCAACCGCTGCATTAAAGCATCCCAACACGGGTTGATTAAGCCAGGTTTTAAGGCTCAAATTACTCTCAAATGGCTATGGACTAGAAAATCCCGAATGCTCTTACTTTTACGGTATGTAATGTGAGGGTATTCCCCAATCACTTTTCTCAAATCTGCATCAAGCTTAAGAATCTCCCAATTCTTTGTAATTATTTTCCACACCGGGGCTGCCACTCTATCAAAATCCCCAATTAGGCGGAAAATGCCCTCAGCTTCTTTACTAGACTCCTTTTTAGGAATCAATAGTGTGTCTCTTGGATGTTGTATAGCATTTCTATAGGCCTCTCTAAGAACCCCATCAGGATAACCTCTGTCAAGAAAACGCTTGCTCAGGTCCCGAGACTGATTTTTAAATTCCACCAAGGTAGAGCAATTTCTTCTCAAACGTAAGTATTGGCCTTTAGGGATTCCCTTCTTGAGGGGGACAGGATGACTACTGTCCCATCTCAAGAGGGAATTAGTGGCAGTCGGTTTACGAAAAACCGTAGTCTCAAGGGAGCCCCCAGCTGTTTTTCGAATACAGACGTCCAGAAAGTAAAGAGAAGTCTCATTTGATTCATTGTGAAACGAAATTAAGATAATTGTTTTCATTCAAAAAGTTAACAAAAGCCTTAAATCTTTGGGGGGTGTCCCATTCCAATGACCAGGATGTCATCGTATACCTTGTCCTTTAACAAAATATCCTCTGTTACGAATGTATTAGTTTTCACAAAAACAAAATGATCCTCCCACCACCCGGGAAAGCAGATTTGCGATAGGCCGTGCACAGGAGCTACCCAGGGCCGTGCCCCTGAGCTGGTGGTAGATCTTCTTATTAAAAACAAAAAACACTTCCTGGTGAGGACAAATTCAAGAAGATGGATGAAAAACCATTATGTTCCTGAAACTGACACCCTCATGCACTCAGGAAGTCTTTAACAGCTCCCAAAGCACAATCATGCGGAATAGAGGAATAAAGAGCCTCCTTGTCAATGCTCGCCAAGTGGCATGACTGGGGCACCGTAATACCTTCCAACTTACGTAGCAGATCCATTGAATCCCTGGTATATGATGGGAGTGCCACCACAAAAGGAGATAAAATCTTTTCAATGTAGTATCCTATATTTTGACAAAGACTTCCCACGCCAGAGACAATGGGTCTGCCACGCAAGGGACACACTTCTTGTGCACCTTAGTAAGCAGTAAAATGTCGCCATTTGGGGAAGGGACGGAAGCAAAGTATTCAAACTCATCCTTACTGAGAGACCGGAAACCAGAGCTTCTGACAAGATAGACTTAAGTTCTTCAAGATAAGCTAACATAGGGTTAGAGCTCAAGATTTCATACCCCTCCCTATCTTTCAAAAATGCCAGACACATATGTATCTAGTCCTCCGTATCAAGGATCACTATATTCCTCCCCTTATCTGAGGGTTTTATAGTAATATTTTTATCTTCGGCCAGACCCTTGATACTCATATACTCATCCTTACTGCAGTTTCATCTGATCCTCATATTGCTTAATTTCTCAAGTTCACTGATTGTCAGCTCTACGAAAAGATCTATATATGAGGACTAACTTTGTGGAGGTATACGCATACTTTTATTTTTTAATTCAGTGAAGGGGCCCTTCCCCAGAAGGTTAGGGGAATCCTCAGTAAGGCTCTCAAGTAATTTCATTTCCTAAAGTATATCTAATGGGATGCCCAATTCCAGGCACTCACGTTTATCCTTGGATCGAAAAATTTGTACCAATACAATTTTCGTGCAAAGCGGTTTAGGTCCCTTGCCCAATGAAACAATCTGAACCCCCTGTTGGTACAAAGGATAAACCTTTACTCAGTATTTGAATCTCTATTTCGTTAAGGGTTCTCTTTGATTTATTTATAATCACATTAGTATCTACTGTGGTACCAAGGGTAATTTTATTAGATACCTGATAAGTATTAGATTTCGGGACCACTAATCGCGAAAAGGATTGCGATTCCTTAGGGGTTAAGATGTTGAGTCCCCTAAAAAAGTCTGGTCTCTTGTACGTCCAGTGCCTGAACCTCTATTCCGATTACCCCTACCTCTTCCTTTGGGTCGGCCCCTCCCTCTCCTCGGTACTGAGCCCCTATCCAAGTCTGATTGATCAGTTTCAGTAGAAGATAAATCTGTTTCTGGTTCCTGTCTCGTGTCCCTTTCCCCCAAAAATGAATAAGCTTTATTACTTTTAAAGTCATTTACATCACGAGTAAATTGTTTGTGCTTACGTTCTTTTATGTAAAACTGATATCTTTCTATCGTATTCTGCAATTGCTTTTACTTAGCTAATAAGTATTGTTCTTGCTGAAACGTCTTAGTCACATCTACCTGTTCCTTGATTTTGTTATTCAGGGATTCCAGATTGGACCTCTCATCCTCCATGAGCAACTGAATAAACCTAAGGGAGCTCGTCGTAGCTTCCTTCTCCCAGCTAGATAGAAATGTGGAACTTCTATTTTTTGCTCCTGAGGTTAGAGTAATTCTGAGGCCCCTAGGGACAATCCCTTTACTTATATATGCTTCTAGGCTTTGGACCTCCCAAAAGGATGCTATCTGTTCTTTATACAATTGTATAAGTTCTCTAAAAGCTGCTTTGAACGTAGGTGTATATCTCCGCTGTATCAAAGTCTGTTCAGAAAAAACATCCTTGACCTCTGTCAGCCATTGACTAGTATCCAGACCTATAGAAAGGGGACCTGCCATTACCTGTATCACCAAATTCCTAAACAAAAATACAACGATTATGGGGGTACTAAAGATTTATGAAAAATTCCCCAACCATCTACATGAATAATCAAAAATAGCCTAACCAACAAATATCATGTATTAAAACTTCACTTTTAATAATAAATTCTAAAAAGAGGAGAAAAACAAAACAAGAAATAGCCCTAGAGCAAGGAAACTGTACTCAAGAAGGAAAAGAAAAACTAACTCAACCCTAAATAAACCTAGCTCACCCTATAAACACACAGGGGATACGCCCCAAAAAGGGTTGTGAGAGTTTCATTGTAACGTTTGACAGCCTGGTCAGGACAGGAGAGGGAGGAGATTGCAGGCAGTGAGTACTGTATGGTGTCTTCGAGTTCCTGAGTATTAATGGAGCGGATATTTCGGAATGTGTGATGAGCAGGTTTGTCCAGAGAAGGCTGAGAATTAGGGATAATGAAGGAGATAAGGTTGTGGTCAGAGAGAGCATAAAGAGAATTAGTGAAGTTAGAAATTGAGGAAAGATGACAGAAGACCAGATACAGAGAGTTCCCATCCTTGTGGGTTGGAGAGTCAGTAAACTGCGAGAGGCCAAGAGAAGAGGTTAGTGAAAGAAACTGTGAGGCAGAAGGAGATATGGGGTCATCAATGGGGATGTTGAAATCACCCATGATGAGAGTAGGTATTTCAGTAGAGAGGAAGTGAGGGAGCCAGGCAGCAAAATGATCCAAAAACTGGTGGAGTGAGCCGGAGGGGCTGTACACAACAGCGACTCGGAGGGAAAATGGTTGAAAGAGTCTGAGGGTGTGGACCTCAAAGAAGGGGAAAGTGGGTGAGGGTACAGGGGAAATGACCTGGTAAGTGCAATGTGGAGAGATAAGTATGCCGACTCCTCCACCCGGCCTGTTCTCAGGTCTGGGGGTGTGGCTGAAGCGTAGGCCGCCATAGGTGAGAGCGGCAAGGGCAGCGGTGTCAGATGGCTGGAGCCATGTTTCTGTGAGGGCCAGCAGGTTGAGGGAGTTGGAGAGTAAAAGGTCATGAACAGCAGTGAGTTTGTTGAAGACGGATCGGGCGTTCCATAGAGCACACTTAAAAGGGGCAGAAAAAGACGTACAGCGATTAGCAAGCAGGTTAGCAGGGTTTCTATGGGAGGCAGATGTGGGATGAGCAGTGAATGAGGGTGGGCCGGGGTTAGGAGAGATGTCCCATGCAGCGAGAAGCAGGAGAATGAAAAGAGACAGCAGATGGGTCAGTGATGAATATGAGCAGCGTTTATGCAGTAATATGTGAGCTGGAGGTTTGGGGTGGTTGAAGAGGGAAAATAGCATGTGGGATGAGTACATAGGTGAGGGAAGGAGAGAGGAGCTTATATGGATAAAATTGTCTGCGGGCAAGACAGGGTGGTAAGATAGGAGGCAGATGGCTGCAAGGTAGATAGTAATAGCAAGCATGGTAAAATAAGGAGTATGCGGCGAAGTGCAGCTACTTACAAAAAGGCGAGAGTCCCAGCTCCCTTATGCTCACTTCTGGCTCATTTCTGGGATATTTCTGAGGAGTGCCACGTGTAACAGTCACTTATAAATATGGCACGTGAAATATGGCCCGCAGACCGTGGTCCACTGACTGGAGCTCTGCAACTTATACTCAACTATGATGAGTTCAACTTGAGCATTAGGGCATTCAGGTGTCGTAAATGGGTGGAGCTACAAATAGCTCTGCACAAAGCAGACACTTCAAGGGGAATGCTTGGGATTCATGGCTACACAAATAAACACAGGATAAATTATGGAAGACAGAGCTGGGCCAAAATATCTAGACAAAAATGTACCATTTAAACAAGGCAGAGACAATTAGACATATAATGCGGTGGTTTGGCTGGGATTTGCTGTTCACCAGACAAGACGTACCATTTAAACAAGGCAGAGACAATTAGACATATAATGCTGTGGTTTGGCTGGGAATTGCTGTTCACCACAAAAGACGTACCATTTAGACTAGAAGAACACCCGTAGCTGGACTTCTGGCTCCCAGCCTAGTGTCGTGCAGATGCCTTCCAATGGTTCACTTTGACTGTTTGCCACTCTAGGTGAGGGATGGGATGTCCAATTTCTCTTGCAGTGCAGAGAATTATTCCAATCAGTCTGTCCATGTCGAATTTCCTATTCACTCACCTTCAGAGCCGTCTTAACAAAATTAAGGGCCCATGGGCATAGCACTGCAGTAGTCCCTGCCCAAATACATGACATCACACTTAGCCATACCCCCACCCCCCAGCACACACCACTTATGTCTTAACACCAGCAGCCTGCAGCCAAGACTATTCGTAAGGGCAGAGCCTTCTCCACCATGGTTTTTAACTGTTTACACATCCTAAAAAACACGCAAACAGTTAAATAAGTGAAGCCAACCAAGGGATCCAAGATATGTTTCTTGTATTCCTGGGACATACATACACCACTTGGTGCCCCTATACTTGTGGGGCTCCCGGGCAACTGCCTAGTGTGCCCAATGAAAAAGATCTATACAATACATGGAACCCTCCAAAGAAGCATTTATGCTATCTGCAATACATGAAAAAACTTTGAGATTCTTAGTTCACACGTTTTGATAAAAAAATGCTTAAGCCACCCCCGGCTTACAACAGGAATTCTAGGCGGGTGGTCCTACTGTATTCTTACCTCTCACTAGAGTCAAATTCAGACTTCTCATATGGTCAACCGACCTCCATAATCCAGAGAGAAAAATAAAAAAAAAAGCACGGTCGGTGCTTTTTTATTTTTCTCTCTGGATTATGGAGGTCGGTTGACCCTATGAGAAGTCTGAATTTGACTCTAGTGAGAGGTAAGAATACCGTAGGACCACCCGCCTTGAGATCCCATTGTAAGCTGGGGGTGGCTTAAGCATTGTTTGATCAAAACGGATGAACTAAGAATCTCAAAGTTTTTTTAATGAAAAAGATGGCCCTGCTCACCTCAAGCTGTCATATGAATTTGCTGTTTTCTCCTAACAACCTGGACATTCAACATTGGAAATAGTGTTGACACATAGTGATCTGCTGTAGTGATAAACCAAAGCCTCTCAGTTCATTGGCTCTGTCCCTCTCAGATTGCGACAAGTGATGATAACTGGTTTCGAGCATCCCCACAAACACCCCACACTACTGGATCCAATTTTTGAGGTTTCATGGAGCTAAAATACTTTGCTTTCAACTGAGCTTCTATACTCTTGGCTGGAAAATCTCCTTATTTGCAGATCTTAATGACACCTGCTACTTTCTTGATTTGCAGATCCTTACGGCATGTCCTTCATGGTATTGCAAATTTAGTGGTGAGGAGTGTAAAATGTGCATTTTTCTACCAAATATTTATGTACAGTAAATATTTAAATTTTTTTATCTGTATACAAAGGGAAAAAAATCAATGAAAACACTCACATTGATCAATAAAAACACCTGTATAAATCAATATCAACAACCACATTATTCAATAAAAATGTTGTTTGCAAAAAACATAGCTGCAAACCTTAATTTTTTTTTTTTTTTTTTGCTATGAGAAAAGTGGAATTTATTAATATATTGGTAATATATGGTTTAATTTTGTATTTTTAAAAATGTCATTGAATGTCTTACATTTTGGGGACCATGTATGAAAACCATCTAGACCTACCCTGTTTCCCCGAAAATAAGACAGTGTCTTATATTAATTTTTGCTCCTAAGGATGGACTAGGTCTTATTTTCAGGGGGTGCCTTATTTTTCCATAAATAAGAATTCACATTTATTGCTGAACAAAAAAAATCATAACTTATTAATATACTGTAGTCCTGTCATTACAAACATCAGCAAAACCAGCCAAGCTCTGAAGCAATAGGTAACCTCAGTCACACTATGTCCTCAGTGTGCCATGCCTGCAGTGTATGTAGTGAGAGACTCAGATCACCCTGTACCAGCAGCTATGCCCTCAGCTCCCCCTGCACAGTTATTATGTTCCACAGCTTCCTGTAGGATCTCCTGACTTAAAAAGTTAAAGTAAACCCCTTCTACCTTTAATACTGAAGTAAATCCTCTGGATTGTTAATGACCTGTATTTGAGAAGTCTTATCATTTCATCTACTATCAATTTGTTTGTGTTTGTGTGGAGGTGATAGGTGCTCCTGTAGCAATGACTGCTGCTAGGTCTTATTTTCAGGGGAGGCCTTGTATTTCTAAGCTTGAAAAAAATCACACTAGGTCTTATTTTCGGGGGATATCTTATTTTCGAGGAAACATGGTAAGACTAAATCTTTGTTACCCATTGCAGCCAATCAGAGTTCCCCTATCATTTTTTTCAGAGCACTATATGAAATTATTGGTTGCCATGAGGACAAAATCCTTTGTGTCTCACTTATTTTATATATTTGATATATTTAAAAAAATATTTTTAATGAAAATTGTGCGTGTTCTTTTATCAATGAATATTAGAGGGATTAATCTGAAATGGGGCTTGGATGGTTAAAAAACAAACAAAAAAAGTGATCCTTACCCCCAGATACACCGCTGCCTGGGTTATGCTCCTCTTTACTTCCAGGTTCTTGTCTCAACATCCAGAGGCGTCTCTCTCCCTATTGTAAGTAAATGGAGCGCGAACCTCTCCTATGTGTCAGAACGAAAACCCGAAAGTGGAGAGGAGCAGACCTGGGAGAGCTCCATTCAGGCCCCATTTCAAAGTTCAGATAACCTCTTCAAGGTTGTGTTCCCATGGCAAAGGACAAAATCTGTTCGGTTTTGACCTCATCAGAGCCTTTCATACCAACCGTTTTTGGAGGTTTTCTGGAACAAAAATCGATCATTTTTTTTGTCAGTTTTAATTTTTTTATTTTTGTCTCTGATTTTGTCCAGGTTTTTGAGCAGTTTTTGTAAGTTTTTTCCAAGCAGAAAACTGTAATGAGTGCAAAAAACGAAAACCGCCAAAATACTGTGCAAAAAATGCGCAAAAAACCATTCACCCAGTTTCTGCTCGGTTCCTATTAACTTCAATGTTAAAGGGGTTTTGCCACGAAGTAAAATTGACATGGGAAGCTTGCAAATGAAATAACAAACATTTTCACCATTCATTATTATTAAAAATTCTGCACCATTTTTGTCTTAGCTGCTCCTTTAGTGATCCATTGTTTACAGCTCGTCTCCAGGGGATACGACCAGGACTGAGAGCTCCTCAGTTCTGGTCGCACATGCTCAGACATCACCTCTCCTCTTAAGCAGCTACTGAATGTTCAAACCCCAGGTGCTGTCATTCTACTCCTGTCCTCTGTGCTCCCTAGTAATTAGTCAAACAGTGCAAATAAATTAAAAAAAAACTTCAATGAGGTCTGTGCATTGATAAAGAGGGAAAAAAATGCAGGTTTGATTCCTTCAAGGATTTGAACCTAGGACCCTTGTGCCTGGATGCAAAAACTTTACCTCTCAGCTACTCACAACAGAGGAAAGACCTGGTGATGTCATCCTGCTGGGTCCCATAATATGCAATTCAAACAAATCACACACGCCCCCTTCTGAGCACACAGAACTGAAGAGCTGGATACAGGAGGTATGAAATGAGATTGTGGCAAAACCCCTTTAATGTTCTATCTGGAAGCCGAGCAGAAGAATGAACATGCTCTAAGTTTTTCAAACCGCCGGTGGTCTTAAAATCCTTTTTGTGGGGACTTCGGAACGGATTTTCTATTAGAGTCTATGGGAATCATTGCATGTCTGTTTTCAGAAGGTTTCTAAAACCACAAACCGAGTGTTTTGGGCTACAAAAAAAAGTCTATTTTAACTTTGTGAATGTCCTGTACGTTTTTGAAGCAATCCCATCAATGTTCTGAGGCCAAAAACAATTCCATTAACCTTTATTACAAAAAATAAAAAATTTGGATAATACAAACAAAATATATATTAAATTGGTTTATTATTCTGTAAATTCAGTAGTTCAATTTTTTTTTAGTTGCTTTTTTTAAATTAAAATTTGATTCTATTCTGCCTCGGTCTCTCAGGACTTAAGATTTCAGCTTGTGTTGGGAAATCTCGATGACAGATGGTGCTTAAATTTGAATATAGAAATGTTTATCCAAATGGCTTTAAGCAAAGTTCTACTATGTATCCAGTGTTTTACAAGTGACTTTTGCGGATTTTATTTTAATGCTAAATGGAATTACAGGCTTAAATATTCTGCCTAAAAGAAACAGCTCAAGGGAGCCGATAATTCTCACATAAGTTCTATCGACTTGTTTAAATTTTGTTGCTATAAATGCTTAAAAATATCCCCAAAAGACCAAAAACAGAGAATAAATTTTACATTTGGCCACGGCTGGTAAAAAATACAGACGTTAGAAAAAACAAACCCTAAGTTAATTATAAGATCTACTAGCCACTACATTTTTTTCTTAAATTCAGTTTAATTTGTGTTGATCCTTGGCAGCCAATGTAACATTTTTTTCTTTTAGTGGTCGTGGCCAGCAAAAAACTTTTGGAAAATTACTGATGATTGCCTTGCTGGTCATCTTCAGAAAGCAACCACCATGGATATCAGCTGGTTGCCATGGGTTCAGCTTCTGGTATCACTGGATAAAGTCAACTTGGCCACAGATAGTGGCCTCCTTCCGTAAAAAATTTAATACTACAGAGTTGTCCTCCATTTATTCTTGCAGAGGCGGCTCCAAACAGGAAATCCTCCTCTATGATGTCTACATGTCCATATAAGACCTATGGGCAAGGGTTCTATCCATCAGACAACCTCTAAAGACTCAAATTGTGACTGAAAACTATGTATGTTTTTAGCAACCTAAAACACACCAATATTGTCACGTCCTAGACCCTCTCCTATGTTGACCTCTCCTCCTCCAACATTTTGTAAGCAGTCTAAAAGACTAATTGGCAGCATAGGGAGCTGATGACTCCCTTCTCCATCAAAGTTTTTAACTGTTTGCACATCCTAAGAACACGCTAACAGTTAAACAGCACTGACCCAGAGATCCAAGGATTATTTTAATTGGTTCACGGAACCAATTCGCCTCCTGGTGCCCTAATGCTTGTGGGGTTCCCGGACAACTGCCTAGTGTGCCCAATGGATAAGATGGACACACTTTCCCATACAACGTTTTTGGATCCAAGGGAAGATTTAACATTTTAGATTAAGGGGGAAGTGAAAAATTTAATATTTCTTCTTCTTGGTGCCATAACCCAAACTTCCATTTGATCAAACAAGTTATATAGCTGATTTCCTGAATGTGATGAAGTCTAAATGATGAGAAATTTATGACTTTTAATCCTTTAGACTGGCTGGGTGGGAGGCAATGAATGGTGCTCTCCTAAAGGAGAGATATTCCCATTTATGAGCCACTCATTGCCTCCCACCCAGCCAGCCAGCATTGCGCTGCTATGCACTGATGAGGGGCAAAACCCCAAAACAGCTGTCTGCAGATGGGTGATAATGGCTTGGCTAATATCCCTTTTTGCTCTCCAAAGATTCAGTGAGTCACAAGCAAATTGATGATTTGTTACATCCAATAAAGGGTGCTTGAGATATGCAGATACTTAGTGGAGGGCAAAAAGGCAATTCAAAACTCCACACCTATATGGTGCTCTCCCCAAGGAGAGATATTCCCCTTTTTCAGATTGTCACTGTAATAATATCATTGGCATATTTATCTACTGTGGAAGAGCGACCTTAGGCAGTCACAGAGTTCTGCCACTAGGTGGCGTACAGCAGGAGACCTGCTGCAGACGTGCCACCAAAAACGGTCATAGCGTTGGGTGGGAGGCCGTCCCCACGTTCCAGGCCAGGTTTTGGGCCAGTCCCTGGATGGCTATAAAAGGCCTGGACCTGCAGGTGTTATGGGGCGTGGTCTGCTAGCTGGCAGTGCAACAGAGGAGCTGAAAAAAGGCTCTTGCTCCCAGAGGCTTGAGAGAAGCCGGAACCAGTGAGATGCATTGATGACAGGCCTTGACCACACGTCAGAGAGGGATAGCATATGTTCAGATAGTGGCTAGATGGCCTAAAGATTTACTTTGTACATTTTTCTTAATGTTTATTCTGTGCCTCAATAAAACAGGTTGAAGCCAGTTGAAGAAGGAAGCCCTGTGTCTGAGTGCCATTCCGTTCCTGAAAGCGGCAATCCAGCAGCTAATGTACCCTCAGGACGGCCCAGGAGGGTGTCCAGGCGAGAGTGGATCTTCACTCTGCCTATTGAGTATTTGCTGAAAAGCCATAATGCTACTTTTCTACTCCCTAATCAGTGGTTCAGGAGCTATGTGCAGTTCATTGGTCTCCAACATGTTGCTCTCTTGGGCAGCAGTGGCACCAGGTCTATCATAACATGATAAGAACTTAGTACTAAGTTCAAAACGATAACATTGGCAGCCATATGACTAGGCCATGTATTTAGTACGAGACTTCATTTTTATTATTCAGTTTGGCTAAGCACCACTAGTAATGTTTCAGAGTGGCTTGTAATCTGTATAGGATTGGGGACCAATTATTTGCACAGTGTTACTTTGGAAATTGAGAATCATACATCTGTTATAGAAGATGAAAGGAGGATAACATAAAGAAGCTTTCACATGAGGATTGTAAGTATAGAAATCCATACCCTAACTTTGAAATTACAGGATTTTCAGCAGTGGAGGAAAGCTGGTGGTGCAGGGCGTGTGTCTTTGCTGCATCTGCATCTTAACTAAAAATATTGGTCTAATATTGAAAAGTCATACCAGTAGTATTGTGCTTCAGATTCAGGTCAAAGTCAGTTTCTACCCAAATCCGATTTGGTTCAGCCTGAATTGATTTTTTGGTGATATTCGCCAAAATATTGATCATAACCGTAACTCTAATACTAAATTGGGCTTAACGTTTGATTTTTAACTTTGTTTGAATGAGTTATCTTACCCTTTTCCCAGCACATCTGGTTCCACGGGGCTGTAATGTCGATGTCACTTCCTTCTGTCGTTACTTTTGATCAGATGTTACATAGGTTACCCTAAATTAACCCACTCAAACCCAGTTAAAAAACAAACAACGTTTAGGTGAGGATAACGGTTACCATTAGGATTATGGCTAGGTTAAATGTGTTTTTTCACCATGCTGTTTCACAAAGCTTGCTTTTCGCAACCAGCTTGAGGCTCCCGCTTCGTGCTCAGGTGTTCACCAGTTCTACAGCCTCAGGCTCCTACTTGCTGCTCTGGATGTGGGTTGATTTATAGTTTCAGGCTCCCACTTCCTGTTCAGGATGTGGGTGGATCTACGGCATCAGGCTTGATCTTTCTATTTAGGCTGTGGGTGGTTCTACAGCTCCAGGATCCAACTTTCTGTTCAAGCTGTGGGCAGTACTACAGCTTCAGGATCCCATTCATGTTCAGGCTGTGTGTGGTTCTACAGCTTCAGGCTCCCTCTTCTTGTTCAGGCTGTGAGAAATTCTACAGTAGTAATTGGAGTAGAAGCTCTGCTATTCCTAGCTGAGTCTGTTGCAGTGACTTGAGTGAAGGAGGTTTGTAAACTGTAGTGCACAAGGCTACAGAGCTCTAAAGAGAAAAATTTGTCAGTAACGTAGATAAACAAGCTCCTGTTTTACTGAAAACATTCAGCAGGGATTGACTTACCATGATTAGATGGGGCAGCTGGAGTAATGAGAGTAGAGAGAGATGGCCAATAACCTAAAAAAGGTTTTGCAAACAATGAGGAGATATTTTCTCCTCTATCTCCTAAACAAAGCAAAACTAAAAAAGCAATGCATTGGATAATATTTTTTATCTCTGCTAACATGTTTAAAGCTGATCTTTTTGGTGAGAAAACCATTTAAGGTGTGGGCCAGATTGAAAAAATTCATATTTGGGACACCCCAAGCCTGAATTTTATCAAAAGTTTGTCTGTTCAAACTGGTGTTAAAACGAACAAGGACAGACAAGAGTAACAGTACATACCAGTGTACACCCAGTGAGCAATGAGACCACCAGGAAAACGGACCATCAAAGCATACAGATTCCACAGATATTCCAAGCCACTGGGATAGAAGTGAAGCAATAAGTTCAGCAATTCTATTGAGATATATACAGTGGGAAAAAAGTATTTAGTCAGCCACAAAATGTGCTAGTTTTCCCAAGCACACCGCCAGGACAATGAAGGAGTGGCTTCATAAGAAGCATTTCAAGGTTTTGGAGTGGCCTAGCCAGTCTCCAGATCTCAACCCCATAGAAAACTTTTGGAGAGAGTTGAAAGTCCGTGTTGCCCAGTGACAGCCCCAAAACATCACTGCTCTAGAGGAGATCTGCATGGAGGAATGGGCCAATATACCAACAACAGTGTGCGCCAACCTTGTGAAGACTTACAGAAAACTTTTGACTAGTGTTGAGCGATTACGTTGGCCATCGACATCGGTCGATGGTCAGTAGTCGACCATCATCGACAAGATATTCGATGGTCGATGGTAGATTATGATCAATGACCATTAAAGTCTATGGGAGAGCAACAACACCTTCATTCTTACACCCAAACAGGGCTGGAGAAGCTGGAATTAACATCCACAACAGTCAAATGGATACGTGCTACATCTTAGGCAACACAATTAGGTTATAAAAGCCACAGAAAAAAAGTCACGCCCATTCAATCCCTTTTTGCACCACACATGCCCCTTAAACCTGTTAAACCCAAAATTTAAAAAGTCCCAAAAGGGCAGTATTATTTGAACCATCATTTTTACTTGAACGGGACATTGAAATCCCTTCCGGAACGCAGCATGGCCCCAAACCTGCATGACCCCCAGATTTAAAAAGTGGGGGAAAAAAAGGAGTCTTTAAACCCCTTTTTTATTTGAACGGGAAATTTGATAAAAACTGTCCTGTACCACATAGACCATTAAAAACCTGTCTGCCCCACAATTAAAAGTGCCGGAAAAAGGAGTTTTTAACCACCATTTTAGTTTCAGGACATTGACATTTTCCTTCCCGGGGCCAAGCAGGGCCCAAAAACCCTGCATGCCCCCCAATTTTAAAAAAAGTCCCGGAAAAAGGAGTTTTAACACCTTTTTGTTTCACTGGAAAATTACTTCCCGTCCGGGGGACGCTTGCCCCCTGGGGGGCCCCTTAAAGGGCAAAAAGGGGTTTCCTTTTCCCACCCATTTTTTTCTTGGCATTTTTTTCCTTTATCAACGTGTGGGGAAATTGTCTCTGTACTTGTTCCTTCCGTGCTCCATACTCCCTGTCCCCCTGAATAACCTAAATCTGGTCAAGTTTTTCCTGTACCCCCTTTTACAAAATTAGAGGAATTTTTTTTTCACTATTTTTTAAGAAGTTTTTTGTATTTAATTCTAGAAAACACTTTTTAAAATAGGATGGAATCCACCATGTCTTTGTTTCTCTTTTTTAATTGTAAATTTAAAAAGGGTTGTTCAATACAGGGATTATAGCTATGTTTAAAAAAACTTGCAAAAACAAGTCATTTTGAATATTTTCCATTAAAAGCTTCCCACTATCTGTTTCTGACAGCACCTACCCCTTTAGGCACTCTTGACAATTTGAAAAACAAATGTTGTTAGAAAAACATTTTTTTTTTAATAGGACCCTTGTATAGTGCATGTCCAGCAAATGCCCCCGAAAATTTCAAAGCATGACCCTTGGCCATTTGGCAATTGTGAAGAACAAATGTCGTTAGAAAAAACATTTTTTTTTTAATTTTGGGCCTGTAAAATATAGCTGCTTCACAGCAAAATTTCCCCAAAAATTCAAAAACAGACCCTTGGCACTTTGGACAATTGTGAAAAAACAAATGTTGTTAAAACATTTTTTTATAATAGGACCTGTAAAAGCTGAATGTCACAGCAAAAAAGCCCCCAAAAATTCAAAGCAGACCCTTGAGCCACTTTGGCAAATTTGAAGAACAAAGTCTGTTTGAAACAACATTATTTTTAAATAGGACCTGTAGTATAGCTGCATGTCACACAAAAAGACCCAAAAATGAAAAAAAAACGTATTGAAATTATTCGGGTATAAAAAGGTTTTTTTTGGACCTTTTTTAATTCACCGTGGTGACACAAAATTGCTGTTTAATTTGTCAAT
>JAODAL010017387.1:0-77897 GCA_025379985.1 Phyllomedusa bahiana
ACCGGGGGTCTACTCATTTTTTACCTCTCACTAGAGTCAAATTCAGACTTCTCATTGGGTCAACAGACCTCCATTATCCAGAGAGAAATATAAAAAAAGCACCAACCTTGCAAGTATACTGCACTGATATAACCACCTGCGGAGGTGGGCGGGTGCAAGAGACCAAAATGGAGGCATCCATTCCTCCCTATATAGTTTAAAAGCAATATGTGCCAAATACAACGTATAGTTCTGCACAAAAAAACATTTCTGAAAACACAATGTGAACCTGGGTGCCACTGGCATGGTTGCGGCATATATATAAACACGCATTCCAAAACCAGTGGCACACCATCAGCTAAAAGGGCTATACAATACTTGGAAACCTCTAAAGAAGCATTTATGCCATCTACAATATATGAAAAAAACTTTGAGATTCTTAGATCACATGTTTTGATCAAAAAATGCTTAAGCCACCCCCGGCTTACAACGGGATCTCAAGGCGGGTGGTCCATTTTTACCTCTCACTAGAGTCAAATTCAGACTTCTCCACCTTCCATTTGAGGATGCCCCACAGATGCTCAATAGGATTTAGGTCTGGATACATGCTTGGCCAGTCCAGCACCTTTACCCTCATTTTCTTTAGCAAGGCAGTGGTCATCTTGGAGGTGTGTTTGGAGTGGTTATCATGTTGGAATACTGTCCTGTGGCCTAGAAGGGAGGGTATCATACTCTGCTTCAATATGTCATTTATGGTTCCTTTGATGAACTGTAGTTCCTCACAGCCAGCAGCAGTCAGCCCCAAACCATGACACTTTAACCACTATGCTTGACTGTAGGTAAGACACACTTGTCTTTGTACCCCTCACCTGGTTGCCACCACACACGCTTGATACCATCTGAACCAAATAAGTTTATCTTTTTCTCATTAGACCACAGGACATGGTTCCAGTAATCCATGTCCTTAGTTTGCGGGCTTTCTTGTGCCTCTTTAGAAGAGGTTTCCTTATGTGATGACAGCCATGCAGGCCAATTTGATGCAGTGTGCGGCATATAGTCTGAGCACTGACAGGCTTACCTCCCACCCCTTCAACATCTGCAGCAAAGCTGGCAGCACTCATATGTCTCTTTTGAAAAGGCAATCTCTGGATATGATGTTGAGTACATGCACTTATCTTCTGTGGTCGACCATGGCAAGGCCTGTTCTGAGTGGAATCTGTCTTATTAAACCACTGTATTCTCAGTTTCGGGGTCTAGGCCATCTTTATGTAGAGCAACAATTCTTTTTTCAGATCCTCAGACAGCTCTTTGCCATGAGGTGCCATGTTGAACTTCCAGTGACCAGAATAAGTGCGATAAACCTATTGTAACAGTCCTGCTCCCCATTCACAACTGAGACCTTGTAACACTAACGAGTCACATGACACACGTGAAAGGAAAATTGCAAATTGGGCACAATTTGTCCATTTTCACTTATGGGGTGTACTTACTTTTGCTACCAGCAGTTTAGACATTGATAACTGTGTGTTAAGTTATTGTGAGGGCCCACCAAATTTACACTGTTATAAAAGCTGCATATTGAAGATCTTACATTGCATCAAAGTGTCATATCTTTAGTGTTTGTCCCATGAAAAGATATAATGCAATATTTACAAAAATATGAAGGGTGTACTCACTTTTGTGAGATACTGTACATTTGGTTTACTATCAGGTTATTTATTTATCTTTCATTACTGTTTACATCAACGTATTTATACATTGATATTTACATTGCTATGATATGCATTTACAAGGCACTAGCACTTTCTTTCAAGATGTACTATTCATTATCCTGTGTAGTTTACATTTATGAATTTACTTGCTGGAGCTAATTATTTACTTGTATCATGTTTTGATTTACCTTGGGTTTATTTATCCCCAGTGATTGCTGCCTTTCTTGTACTTAACCTTTTTAATTTGATTTTTTAATTATTTTTGGTCACAATAAAAATTTAATTTTTTATGGCAACAGGATCTGTTTTTTCTATAGGTAGTAAAACTTAGGAACCCACAGATTATTAACTCTTCTTATATTAATTTCTTGTAACAAAACAGTTTTTTTCTCAATTAATTGACAGCCTAAAGCAGTTTCCATATTTCTCATACAATCGCATGACTGTGTTCAAAAAGCAACCACTCTCCTCCAGATAACAATGGTTCTCCCTAGTGAGATACATCACCCCTTCTGAGCCACATTCAATGCCTCTCACCTAGCCAGCCAGTATGTTCTACTCTGCACTGATAAGGGTCAACACCCTGAAACCACTGTATGCAGATGAGTAAAACTGGCATGGCTTGAATCCTTTTCGCATTGTAAGGCTTAGTGAGTCACATGTGACTTGAGGGTTGTTAAATTCAATAGAGGCCGCTGGAGAGTTCAGCTCTCCTCCCATAAGCCTCTTGAAATATTCAAATCCCCAGTGGAGTGTAAAAGGCGTTAAATCTCCACACACCGACATGGTGTCTCTCTCTAATGCTATACATTACTCTTTCTGAGACAGATATAACACATTTATGTATGTTTACGTACTGTATAAAGATATTTTTTGTTCAAAACCAATAAACTTTACCTCCTAGATATTTTCTTTGCTTTAAGCAATATTTGTAACTGCTAAATTAAGGTAACTACCGTGGAGACAGAAGGTGTTAGCGCAGTCACCTGGTCTCTGTTTATTTCCTGTAACTGTGGTAGATCTACCTAGTCAGAAGCCGCACCTATCTAGTTTTGTAACATTTGCCATAACAGATATTATTTGTTAATAATTTTTTCAACAAAATTATTGTAGCTTTAGAAAAAGATTTGAGAAGTGCATATATTTCTTCACTCTAAATGTTTCTAAGAATTTGTCCACTAAGATGGGACAAGTCTATGGGACTTCAGCCAACCTCCCTGGACGTGGCCGCAAGAGGAAAATTGATGACAGATAATTCGAATGGTAACCAAAAAGCCCATTAAAATTTCGAAAGAGATTAGAGGTGAACTCTAAGGTCAAGGTACATCAGTGTTAGATCGCACCATCCATGACTGTCTTTGCCAAATTGGACTAAATGAAATACTACCTAGGAGAAACCACTGTTGAGAGCAAATCATTAAAAAGCTAGACTGGAATGTGCCAAAAAACATAAATGAGCCACAATGCCTCCAGGAAAATGTATTTTGAACAGATAACACAAATCTGGAGCTTTTTGGTAAGCACACAAAGAAAAGAACATTCTACCCACTGTGAAACATGGAGGAGGCATTGCTATGTTTTCGGGCTGCTTTGTGGCTTGAATCTGTGCAGGGTACAATGAATCTCAAGAATATCAAGACATTCTAGAGAAAAATATGCTGCCAAGTGTCAAAAAGATTGGTCTCAGTCACAGGTCAAGGGTCCTTCAACAGGATAGGGACCCAGAACATGCAACTAAAAACATCTGAGAATGGCTAAGAGCAAAGCATTGACCTATTCTGAAGTGACCTAAAGTCTGGAGAAGATAACCTACAAACATGAGACAGCGGGAGCAGTTCGCTCATGAGGAGTGGGTCAAAATACCTGTGGACAGCTGCACAAGTTTCATCGAGAGTAACAAAAATAGTTTGTTCGAGGCGAGTGCCTCAAAAGGTTGTGCAACAAAATATTACGTTAAGGGCACCATCATTTTTGTTCATTGGTTTGTTTTTAAAAATTTTCAGTTAAACCACAATCAAAAGCAAAGTCTGTTTTTCATTTGTTAATTTTCAGTAAGTTTAAATTTATAATTCAAGTTATTTTAGTGATCACTGCGGGTTTTTCTTTCATTAACGGGAGGGTGCCAACAATTTTGTCCACATGTGTATATACTATGAACGGGCCCAAGAGATAACTGAGTGAATGGGGTTGCCTCACTACAAAGATTACCTGTCCATACATGTTGAAAGCTAATTGAAGACATTTTCCAAATATATTGCTTTAAGGAGATAAGAAAGATTTTATCTGCTCTGAGTGCACACAAGTTTATCTGGGTTACCGACCTGCTCTCACTTGCTCTCTGCTGTTTGTCTTATCTGACAGCAGGGAGTGACATTATCACAGGTTGGCACACAGGACTGTTGGCAGCTTGAGAACAAAGTGTGTTATCTCTAACAAATAAAGGAGACTAATTACTTTAGTTTACTTTAGAGCAGAAAGCTTCAGAGCTCATAGATCAGATCTCTTGCTATCATGTCAGTGCAATTAGAAGCACTGTGAATATGGAGCTGATTTGCTAATCAGTGCTATAGAACCACTAACAGCCTAACCAAGAAGGGACAGGATGCATGAATCTAAAGCTGCTTGTTGCTCTGGGAAACAGAATGGTGAGATAAAGAACTTAAAGGGGTTGTCTCATCTCGAAGTTTCATAGGATGCATGAATGAAATAATGCTGCTTTGCTCTGTCACTTCCTGGTCAAGTTGTCTGTAATTAGCATATGAGCTCCGTGTATTCAGACTTAATATAATAATAATAATAATAATAATAATAATCTTTATTTATATAGCGCCAACATATCCCACAGCACTTTACAATTTGGGCTTCTGCTAATTAGATAAATCTCATGCTGTCAAGACCAGGGAAGCTTCTGAGTTAAAGTAAACAGTAGTAATTACTGGGTTTTGTCTGAAAGATCAGATAACAAACAAGCTCTCACTGTTCAGAGTTCTGTGCTGCCACGACCTATGTGATGATGTCACTCCCTGCTATGAGATAGAACAAACAGCAGGGGAGGAGAAGTACACAGGTCGGTCACTTGGGGAACCAAAGAGAGCGCAGAAGGTGATAAAATCACTTGTAGCTCCTTAACAAAAAAAAATGAACAACACAATATATTTGGAAAACATCTTTATTTAGTTTTCCCAACATGTTGAAAGCTAATCTTTGTAGCGAGACAACCCCTTTAAAGGAGTTAAAGGAGTTGTCTCATTACAGACTTTCAGCCCACTTTAATGCTTCTGGCAGCAAAGGATTTTTGAATTGAGGAGCGTGCTTCTTGTCTGCCTCTTCTCCTCCCTCTCCCCCCCCCCTCCTCAGCACACAGACAGCTCTCCTCCATAACTTCTATACAGCAGGGGCAGGGCGAGGGGGTTTGCTGCCAGAGTTAACCCTATGTGTGCCTGCCTAGATCAGCTGCACTGTCAGCTCCATGGAGGCAGGAGAGGGCTGATCTATGAGTGTGGAGAGGTATGTGAAGCTGTATATGCTAATAACAGAGCAGGGGGGGGGGGGGGGTGTAAAGGTTCCTATACCCCCTGCTTAGCATACAAATCTCCACATCTCTAGCAACAACAAACAAATCCATTCAGACACAGGGCAGCAATGAAGTGTGTTACTATAATCACGATGTGTCACTAGTACAGCAGAGCATGAACCATTCACATGCCCCCCTGATCTGTTCTATTAGTATACTCAGAGATCCACAGACACATCATGATTATAGTAACACACTTCATTGCTGTCAGATCTACTGACTACAGATCAGCCTCATCTCTGCTCTCCTCAATCTGTGTAGAGAGCAGGAGGGAGCAGGCACACACAGGGTTAATCCACACAGACACAGAAGCCAGAACCCTCACCCTCCCTCCACTACAGAAGCATCACATACTGTGTGGGAGGGGCTCTGTGCTCTGACCTGTATTCAGAAGGTGATGAGTCATCAGACCTGACAGCCAGTGAGATAAAGATCAACAGGTCAGTGGCTATAGTGATTTCAGGAGCTGATGCACTACTACTAACTGGGATAACTCAAAATCAGTAGGACATTTGTAATGAACATATATTGAAAAGCTGCTTGTTTTTTAAAGATCTTTTAATTAAAACCCAATCATTGTAGCGAGACAACCCCTTTAAGAACTCTTAAGTATAATCTGACAGATGGTGGAGCTTTAATAACATGACCTTTATTTAATTTACCTTGGACCATATTTATATTCGGTCAATTATATATAGTAATTGATGGATAAACAACACTGTCCTCACCTACATACATTTTGCACTATAATTACCCAAAGAAGATTTAAAGAAGATCTCAAATTATAATACAGTTTTCTATAAATCAACAGTACAAGCAAAAACAAAGAAACATTTTAATAAATCTTATTAGGGAAAAATGCTTATTTTGTCAGCCTCCCTTCTCCCCTCTTGCTTTAGTATTTGTTGACTCTGTCATTAATCATTAAGAGAGATAGGTACTTGCTTCACTGAGAAATCAGTTTACTACTGCCCATAGATGCTATTGAGAGGGAAGCAAAGGCAGAGAGATGGTGCTGACTGTGCAGGTAGTGCTTTATCTCACATTAGTGACTGAGTCAGTTACACTCTTTTTTTTACTGCAGTATATTGTTTCTATTGTGTGTGTGTATGTGTGTAACTCTTTTACTTTAACGTTTATATTTTGCTTACCTCTCCCCTCCCCATGGCTTTTTATGGGCAGCAGTTTCTTGAGGTCTCAGGGAAGCTGAATGTCTCCTCTGAGGGATTTTTTTTTACCTTAGTAATGTATGGAGTAAGCAGAAAAGCAAGCAAGGTTGGAGAAGTGTTGGGTGATAAAAGTACAAGGCAGTATTTGTCTCTAATAAGATATATTGCGAAGTTCCTAATTTCTGCTTGTACTGTTTGTTTATGGAAAGTTGTTTTATAACTGAATATACACTTTGAAGTTCTCTCATTTAGCATCTGAGAAGCATCTGTATAATTAATAGACTATAGCTACTCTTAGCCTATGTCATAAAATGCTTTAATGAGATATACTGTAGATGCTTTTTACATTTTTACATAACAGCTTTATATATTGTTGTGCATTATATATCATAATTTGTTTTCTGTTTCTAATACTCAGGGTTACAAATTATTAATTTCTTCTTATCGCTGGAGAATTTTCCTTGAGTATCATGCAGTTAATTTTCTGGGAACATTTGATTGTACGTATTACCCCATTCTCAGCTGAATCATGCAATCATTCCAGAATACAATGTTGATGGATTTAGCTGAAGGATACTATCACTGAACTGATTTCCTAAGAAGTGGATTGACTGAATGTGTATTCACTTACTAAGGAGCATTGTGTCCTTGTAACTGCATGAGATTATCATGTAAGGTTCAATCATTTTCCTGTCACTCTCTCAGTTTTGTTTGTACTATAACTGGATATCAACTGAAGAATGTATCATGTAGTATAAAACGCATTAGGCTAGGTCTCCACGGCATAGCAAAACAATCGTATTTTTGGCGGTTTTAGTATTCTAAAACTGCCAAAAATACGATCGTTCAGGAAGCCCCATAGACAATAATAGAAAAAATGATCTGTAGTCTACACAGGTTGCTTTTTTCTCCGCTCGTCTTTTGGCGTTTAAAATTTTTCCATCGTCTTCCCATACACTCAATTGTATGGACGATGGCAAAAAAAAAACTGATAGCCGACTGTGGTTTTTGCGCAAAAACCATGGTCGTGCATCGGAAAAAAAAACAGTCGACTTTTGACCGTTTTTTGTCTGATACAGTGTAGACATAGCCTTAGGTTTTAGTTTGTCAAAGCAGTATACCAAGCTATATGCATAAACTATCATGCATTTTTTTTATAGTACATAAACTCAGTCCTAGTAACAATTAGCAAATATCAACTAGGAAGTAAAACACTGTTACAATTACCAGAAAGAAACCAACAGCAACTTTTAGGGCCCGTCCCCACGGCAAGGGTTTTCAGTCGGATGGTTTTCGGATTTGAAAACTGTCTGTAAACCAACTGTCAACATTTTACATAGTCTTAAATAGAAAATTTGTGCAGTAGTTCACACTGCACAGATTTTCTTCCCGACGGTTTTTTACACCGCCAGCATAACGAAAAACTTAGAACATGTTCATTCTTCCACCCAGTTTTCGAGCAGAACATGAACAAGTCAATGTGAAGGGGGACGGTGGAATCTTCAGACCGCAGACAGAACCATCCCCCATTATGCTAGAAAAAAAAAAGACGTGATACTGGTCAGATAATCCGACTGATATTTTGTCTTTGCCGAGTGAACGCACCCTTAATGTGTGCTGGTAAAAAACACATTTCAGATTGAGCAATTAAGTTCTTCAGATCATTTTATTGGCCTTTGCTATCACATGGGAACTCTGTTCTAGAAACTTAGGGCCTCATGTACGAAAAACTGTCTAGCAGTAAAACTTTCATTGTTGTCCATAGCAACCAATCATAACTTTCCTTTCATTTCTTCAGATCACTACACGAAATGAAAGAGAAGCTCTGAAAAGACAGTCCTATTGCTAGACAGCTTTCATAAATGAGGCCATTAGTAGCCTTTTCAGCAATCTATAGTTCTATGGGTTGTACAATTGGAACAACTCTATTAATTGGGATGAAACCTTTATCTATAGATTTGAGCGCGGAGCGGCAGTAAATGTCCCTTGCTTCTAGGAAAGAAGAACTCCATCATTTTCACTGAGGACCATTTCAGATTTTTGATTGCCCTCAAAGGGCTGTTTGAGGGCTTTGGAGGGTGGCTATGGCGCCTGTCGGCACTTTGTCACCGCTTGTGATTTGCTGAACATAGCCGTGTGGAGCTGGGTGCCAGAGCTCCAGACCCAAGATGACGCTCCCTGTGCTGGTGCTGCCACCTTTGGTTAAAGTAGCGAGTCAGTCCTTCTGTGTCCAAACATGCTCCATTTCTGCTGGATGTGTCTAGGCTCGCTCTGGCCAAATAAAATGATATGGCAGGCTAGATTCGACCTGCGGGCCTTGAGTTTGGCATGTGTAGCCTATGACTAGTTAAAACAGAGCTGCAGACTCTATGTGCCCTCGCACAACCTTCTGCACACAGCTTTCCTATGTACATAAGATCCATAAGATTGCTTGTTGAAACTTGTTATAACTCATGACAAAATGAACACTTTAATGTACTAATAATGGGATTTGTTAATATTATATTCCTATAGGAACTATATGTCTGAATAGACCCTTAGGGGGACATGTATGAACGGGGCTGTGCCAGAAGTCTGGCGTCTTTTCAGCCCGAGAACTAATTCGCTCCCATTCGCTCTACTTGTAACCAGACGCACTCCAATATCAGGCGCATTACAGAGCGCCCGCGGCACTTTGTAATGCGCCTGAGATCGGGGGGCGTGCTGGAAGCGTGTCGCACTACAACTGTACGAAGCTGCACATTTATAACTTTAGTACGGCAAATCCAGGCGCATTTCTGCTCTAACAGGTAGACCACTTTAAAAATAGTTTACCTGAGCCAGAATGGTCGCTTAGTAGCTAGAAAGCGCTACATCTATGACCCACAGTAGAACAGGTTCAAAGATTCAGGCGCAGTCTACGTCACAAATGCGCACAACAAACATGGCGCCTGGGCGCCATAGAGCATACCTGTCGCCCTTAGTGTCCTTCCATCTCAATAAGGGTTTCTTATAAAATATACTGAATGTACTGAGATGTAGGGAACACTAAGATCAGAGTATGAATTCTCCAAGTATTTAATTTGTCATTGTCTACCACAAATAAGTGGGTGTGAAATCAAGTTCAGAAAGTCAAAAGAAAATAGCATGGTTCCTGGTAATACCATGAGCATGTAACATGCTGCACTAAAATTATATATGGTATTTAGGCTAGGTCTACACTGCATAGCATTACGATCGTTCGTCCGGCCCCATAGACGGCAATAGAAAAGACGAGCTGTAGTCTCCACAGCTCGTCTTTTCTCTGCACGTCTTCTGGCGCTGGCATATTACACAACATGTTGTATAATACGCTGGTGCTTTTAGTTTTCTTGTCGTCTTCCCATATAATACAATTGCATGGGTGATGTCAAAAAAACGAGAAACGACCAAGTTTTTTGCTCAAAACGTGACAAAAACCGTGGTCCTGTATCGGAAAAAAGAACGGCCGCTTTCTGGCCATTTTTTGTCCAATGCAGTGTAGACTTAGCCTTACTCTAACGCCTACATAAACAAACATACAATGTAATTCATAGAAAACACTAAACCTGATATTACAAATTTGACTTTGTTTTTTTTATGCTTTGTATTCAGGCTTGTCAGTCTTTATACTATTATATTTGGTTATCTTTTAAGGCAGTGTTTCTTAACTCGAGTCCTCAAGGTCCACCAACAGGTTAAGTTTTCAGGATTTTCTTAGTATTGCACAGGTGATGTAATTATTGTCAGTGCATTCTGAAAACATGACTTGTTGGTGGGCCTTGAGGACTGGAGTTTAGAAAAACTGTTTAAGAGATGTGGCACCAATAGATACAGTGTATACCCATTTGCGTCAAAAAGTAAAGAATTCACTAATCAAGGGGCCACTAAAACATTCCAAATAAGATGGTTTTTAAGCTGCAATATATATCATCTGGTTCATGCCATTTGGTTCACTTCTTGTCAAAAAATGTAGATAGGTAGCACCATATGTAAAATCAAAATGCATATTGCAGAACATGTAAAAAAGTGCTGTTAAGCATTTTGTGGAATTTAATGATGGAGATCTTAGTTATTTTACCCTTTTTGGGATTAAAAACACAAAGCATGTCGGGGAGGAAATTGGTTGAAACAGGTTCATTTATATGAGGCTTGGATTATTAATCTGAAGACTAGGATTCCTCATGGTCTTAATTTTAAAAATGATTTGTTGTATATTTATTGAATTTTTGTATGGTATGTCCCAAATGTTCTATCAATATTCATTGGCATTATAAAGCTTTTGTATGTTTTTAGAAATTTTTGACAATAGTTTGCTTTGATTGGTTTCTCATTGTTTATAATGCAATCAGGTGCTCACAATACCCTGCTGTGAAAAAGAAACACTTTGGTTCAAAACATGTAAGCGAGAGTTTGCGCGCCATTCTACCTCTCGTTTGCTGAAGGTAAAATAAAGCTCTAACATTTTATTTTACGTTGCAACTCAACTTTATTTCATAATGCTTTTACCAAAGAGAATTAAGGAATCGTTTGTGATCAGCAATTGATACTGTAACGTTTTCAAAAGAGCTTTATGCCAGATGGACAAAAACAGAAAAAAATAAGAAACAAAGACCATGAATCGTTTTGGGGGAGAAGTGGATGCTTGGGACCAGGATAATTGGCATGATGAATAACACCAGAGGCACTGCAGATCTTTGCCAGGAAGAACGCCAGAGGACCACTAGAACCCAGAACACGGCAGACAAAGGACGGGAGGTAGACAGGGGTCTGGGTCAGGCAGGAGCACAGACAGGAGCATGGATCAAAGCATATAGATGTCCAGAGATAGAGAGACCCCAGCTTGCACCCGGATAACTCTGGCCCTGTCTGACAGTAGAGGCTGGTTTTATAGCCAGCAAGACAGGGAAATGGGTGTCAGCTGCTAATGCTGAGGTCAGGTTAACCATTGCCCTGCTGACTGGCATAGAGAACACCGAGTCTCCAACACAGCAGCCCCCAGTTTCAAAGGCATGTAGTAAGCAGGTCAAGATCCTTACAGATACACTTCCTTTTTCGTCAATGGATTGATCGCACTATTTTACCACCATTGCCAGCAAGATTCAGATCCGGCTGATCCAGCCCTACTGGAATCTGAAGCGCATCTACTCCTATTCTCTAGTCTTTGACAGACAAAAAGCATCCCCTTCTGTAACCTATGTGCCTGAACTGAGCATGCTCGACTAGAAAGCTGAAGAAAAACCCATTTTATACTAAGACCAACAATGTCAACATTACTTTAATTGAGTAACCACCGTGATAGTCTGTAAATGAGCTTCCTCTAAGCTCCAAAACAGTCCTGTATACATCATAGACCATTAACCATATAAATTCATTTATATTTACTTTGTCATACTTGGCTTTTCAAACAGACATTATATACACAATTTGTAATACAAAAAAGCAGGGGTTAATTCCTCTGAAATGTCACACAGGTGTGCATCTCACTCACTGCTTAGATTCTCCTTCCTATCCGGGTTGGACTCTATGAATTAATGAATGGTTCCTGACCACAAAAACCATGATTATACCACGATTATCTATTGTATTACAAATTGTGTATATAATCTATGTTTGAAAAGCCACGTAAGACAAATTAATGTAAATATAAAAATATTTAATAACTGAAGATAAACTACATGTTCTAATCTTAGGCAACAAGCAATGAACATCAGATTTTGGGCCAGTAATTCATGGGAGAAACTATTGAAAAGGCTTATTTACTATACTGTCTATACAAGAATACCTCCTCAAAAACTATTGTGTTAAAGGCGTTTTCTTAATACAATGATTACCTTTCAATATGTAGGGAAAGGTAAATGAAGACTTTTACTAAATACATTTCTCTTTTGAAATTGCCCTGGTCAGGGAATAAGAGAGATTTTCCAATAAATAAGGGTTATTGCCAGCTCACTTCTCCTGGGACCCCAGAATTGTGCGGAGATACACCCTGTCAGCGTGAAGTAGTAGAATCAACAAAAAACATGGTTCCAGCAAAATTTGGGTGTAGAAAATTTAATAAAAAATCCCCAATTTTATTCAAAGATGCATACAAAAGAGCATCTTTCTAAAATTTCATTGACAAATTGTAACATGATGCT
Organism: Phyllomedusa bahiana; assembly: GCA_025379985.1. Lineage (NCBI taxonomy): Eukaryota > Metazoa > Chordata > Amphibia > Anura > Hylidae > Phyllomedusa > Phyllomedusa bahiana. The sequence continues at coordinate 12,572 of JAODAL010017387.1, forward strand.
ACATTTTTAATGCATTTTTGAATAAATCTGGAGTTTTATAATTATATTTCTACACTCAAGTTGCCGGAACCATGTTTTTGTTGATTCATAAGAGTGATTTTATCTGCTCTTAGTGAACACAAGTGTCTTTAGGTTTTTTCCATACCTCCCTTTTTAATTTTGACAGAGACAGGAAAGGGCCCCCATGGTAGACTGCAGGTCCCTTTTTCTTTAACAACATTAGATTGTTTACATTTGATAAGCAATTGTTTTCACTCCTTGGAGCTCTGTAGCTGTGTTTATCACAGATTAAATCTCCTGCATTTATGTCATTGTAACATTCAGCTAGCTTTAGAGGAGCTAAAGATACCAAACACTGCTATAGAATCACCTAGAGCCTAAACAGGCAATGTGAGTCTGAAGCTGCCTCTGACTGTCTAAAACAGCATGGTGAGGAAACTCATTAAGTGGCATCAGAGATGACATAGAATTACTGAACTTGGCACCAAGGTCAAAACGACATCACTGGCAATTACAAATATGATGATAAATAGTGTTGTGCTACGGATTTGGGTCTCAAGACGATTTGGATGGACCCTAAGTCAACCAGTCGGCAGCCTGCGAAGAGATAAGACTGCCAATGAGAAGCCTACCAGTTAGACACGAAAAAATAAATTGTATAATACACTTCCTTTTTCCTGTCTGACCTGAAGGCTTCTGATTGGTTGCCCAAAATGCATATTGGACAAGTTGTCCTGACCTAAATCCAAAGCACGATGCTAATGAGAACCATGTCACTATGTCAAATTTTTTATATCATTCTTTAAACCAAATCCCCTGTTATACTTGGGAGCAGCTCATGAACTAAACAATATTAGGGACCACTAAATAAAAGGTCTAGCGTTTGTCTTTGACTATGTCAGTAGGGATTCTGCAGGGACTATGTAAAAAATACTGTGCTCAAATGAAACAAATTCAGCTTTCAGAAGAATTTGCCATAGTGCGGCTCTTTTGTAAATAATGAGCACCGGGTAATGGGATGCATTACTCAAAATTTGTCTAGTGCTAGAAATTCGAGATTAACAACTCCAATACTTTGATTAATAGCATTCCATCTACAGTTATGCATGTTAAGTCTTTAAGCCTGTGTGTGCTGATCCAAACAGATTACTAGAGGATGTATGCATCGCATACAAATCTTAGTGACAATATAATTTTAAAGTGATAACTAAAAGTCACATAAGTGACTTATTAGAGAAAACCTCCCCCACCTCATGACCTTCTTCTGTCCTTACTGATTAGAATGGTGTTCACTGGGCCAACTTAGGATGTGTCATCTCACAGGCCACACCAGACATCCCTGCTGAAGGTGAAGCTGCCAACGACCTGGCACTCAAGGGTTGTGACCATCACAAATTTTAATATTTTTTAGGCAGCAGTATTATTAGATATTGTAGAGTACACACTGTTGTTGGATTATTGTATGTATAGAGCTGTTATTTGAAAATTCAATTGCGATATTTCCTGCTAAGGCTCTATACAATATATTATTTTAATGCTGCATAGTGCTTGCATTGTATATAATTGATTTTACCAAGTATACAACACTTTTATTTCACTATCCTATACAAAATGTATTAAGACTGACATTTTATTATTTAATATATTCCCCTCTTAATTTTTTTTTTTATATTTCATAAGTTCAGAAATGGTGTCGGGGCCACAAAATGTACCATTCAACAGCTGGATGCTCTTCTATTATCTCTATTATTATCTTTCTGGAATGGCCTCCTATAAATACGATTCTCCCTTACCTGTAGTGTTCCGTAATTTAATGCTATTGTGTACTGTATATAGGTTGACATAGGTAAATATTGTCATATCTTTTCATGGGACAACACTGAAGATGTGACACTTTGATACAATGTAAAGTACTCAGTGTACAGCTTGTAAAGCTCGGTCTGCCCTCAAAATAACTCAACACACAGCCATCAATGTCTAAACCACTGGCAACAAAAGTGAGTACAACCCTAAGTGAAAATGGACAAATGGTGTCTAATTTGCAATTTTCCCTCTATTGTGTCATGCGACTTATTAGTGTTCCAAGGTCTCAGGTGTGAATAGGGAGCAGGTGTGTTAGATTTGATGTCATCATTCTCACACTCTCTCATACTGGTCACTGGAAATTCAACATGGCACTACATGGCAAAGAACTGAGAATATGAAAAAAAGAATTGTTGCTCGACATAAAGATGACTAAGGCTATAAGAAGAATGCCAGCGCCCTGAAACTGAGCTGCAGCGCGGTGGCACAGACAGGTACAACCATAGACTAGTAGTAGAGTCCCAGGCAGGTAGTGGACTGACAAAGTGGCAGGTAACGGCAGTGCAGGTAACACAGGAACCAGGACGTCAATAAGCGCAGGTAACAGGCAGCAACCAGAGGTCAGGAGCAATATGGAGACATCAACAAAATTACCCAGAGCACAGGCAGGAAGTTTCTTAAGTCACAGGTGGTAAAAGGTCATTGGCCAGATAATTATGTACTGTTTCTTTAAATCTTGGTGAGTGCATGAGCAGGACACCGGCAGCACCGAGGACAGGAGCGTGGACAGGTGAATACACACAGGCAGAGGGGACAGGTGCCGCAACAGGGACAAGGACACATCCGTGGTCCGGCCTGGGGACCACGACGAGGACTGTGACACTGAATACAAAAAGACTAAGGACATGAATTAGTGGAACCATGTCCTGTGATATGATGAGACCAAGATAAACGTATTTGATTCAGATGGTGTCAAGCGTGTGTGGCGGCAACCAGGTGTGAAGTACAAAGACAAATGTGTCTTGTCTACAGTCAAGCTTGGTGGTGGGAATGTCATGGTTTAGTGCTACATGAGGGCTGCCGGCTGTGGAGAGCTACAGTTCATTGAACCATAAATGCCAACATGTACCATAACATACTGAAGCAGAGCATGATCCTCTGGCTTCTGGGCTGCAGGGCAGTATTCCAACGTGATAATGACCCCAAACACACCTCCAAAATGACTACTGAATTGCTCAGGGAAATGAGTGTAAAGGTGCTGAACTGGCAAGCATTAAACATTAAAAAAAACATTTTGTCCTGCAAAAAACTAAAAAAAATTCCAATCCCTAAGTAGTTAAACCCTTCAGTTAGCAATGTCTATTTGACAGGCTCAGCTAGGAACAGCCAATCACTGCTGTGGAACCACCCACAGCCTGAACAGGAAGTGGGAGCCTGAAGCTGGCCATGGCTCTCCGAAACATCATGGTGAAAACACCCCTTTAATTGTAAACCCTTCTTTGAAAATCCTACTTGTGCACCTGCATTCAAGGGGGTTGTAATGGGTTGGTGGATTTGCTGGACCACCGCAAGTGATGATAGTTAAACCACGCCAGGGAGCGGAGTCTAAGTAGCCCCCGGTATTCACCAGAGCCCGCCGCTTTGCGGGATGGACTTGCTGCGGCGTGAGGCTACCAGGTCGCTACCCCTGACGTGACTTGCTTGCGATGGCGGCCGGGGTAATGCGTGGTAAAGAATCGTAATCCAGAGACGTAGTCGGGGATAGGCAGGAGGTCAGGGCAGGCGGCAGAGGTTCGTGTTCAGAGATGGGCAGACGGTCAAGACAGGCGGCAAATAGGCAAGGTCAGGAAACGCTGCGGAACGGACTGGTACACGGGTAATCAATACGGAACTCCAACACTCTCTCAAGATAAGCTAATGCACACCAACGATCTGGCAGAGAGTGCAGGGGGCATGTACAATATATAGGACCAGCGGCTGGCAATTGACAAATTACCGGTGCGCTGGCCCTTTAAATCCAGACCAGCCGTCGAGCGCGCGCCCTAAGCAGCGGGTACGCACGCGGCGGCCGTCACAAGCAGAAGCAGGAAGACAGGAGAGGAGACGGGTATGTAGGATGGCACGAGCCTGGGCAACAGGGGTTAAGGGAGAATGATGCTGCCCTACCCACTCACCAGTGTAGCAGAGAGCCGTCCCTGCTACACTCAAGGTCAGAAGCCACACTGGAGCGCTGACTGTGGAGCATGAACTCATCTCATTCAAATCAGTCCACTTTCCTTGTGCCACAGTGAATATGTCTACTGTATATATATATATATATATATATATATATATATATTATATATCTATATATATATATATACACACGTATATAAAAATGTATAGTGGATTACAGGAGTATTTGAACTGTCCCTCACTTTTAAATGTTACAGGTAATTTATATGTATGCAACACAAAGTAGCAAGTATTTGTAAAGTGTAAAGAGAATTATTCTTGCATTTCCAAATTTTTGCAAATTAAAAAAAATGAAAAGTGTGACATGCAGCTGTATTCAGACCACTGTACACTGATACCGCTAAATAAAATCCATTGTGGCTAATGGCCTATAGGAGTCACCTTATTAGTAAACAGAGTTCATCTGTATGTAACTACAGCTGTTCTGTGAAGGCTTGTTAGAGAACATTAATTAACAAACAGCATCATGAAAACCAACGAGCACGCCAAAGAGCTAAGGGATAAAGTTGTGGCAAAGTGTATTGCAGGGATAGATTTTAAAAAATAGTCCAATCTCTGAACATCTCATGGAGCACTATTCAATTCATTATCCGTAAATGGAATACGTATGGCACAACCACTAACCTACCGGGACATGGACACCCACCTAAACTGACAGTCTAGACATAATTAGAGAAGCAGCCAAGAGGCCCAGGGACACTCAAGGGAAGATGCAGAGATCCACAGCTCTGTCCACAGGATAACTATTAGTTGTGTACTCCTCAAATCTGGCATTTATGGAAGATTGGCAAGAAGACAGACATTTTTCCATTTTAGAAAGCAAGCCATAAGAAGTCCTGTTTGCAGTTTGCAAAAAGTTATGTAGGGGACACAGCAAGTATGTGTAAATAGGTGCTTGGGTTTCAAATGGGGATTTTTCCAAAACGTATGTTTGGAGGAAAGGACAACCCGGGCCATCACCCAAAAACACTCCATCCCCCCGTAAAAGCATGGTTGGGGGCAGCACCCATGCTGTGGGGATTTTTTTGCTTCGAAATGGTCAGAGCTGGTCGGGAGTTGAGGGGAAAAGTTGGTTGACGTAAATATGGGGAAAATTTTTAAGATGAAAACCGGGGGTTGGGAAAATTTTAACCGTAGGTTCACCACCCAGCAGAACAACAAAAAGGAATGAGCAAAAAAAATTATCCGCCAAAACCCGTTGCCAGCACCATCTTGTGTTTTCCCAAGCAATGACTGCAGGGTTTTTTTTTCTCTGATTTTTTCCTCCCTGACCACCCCCAACATCTAATCATCTGCTCCCCAGAAAACAAATTTTATTAAAAAAGGGAAAACCCCTTTCCCAATATTTGGGGTCCAATTCTGTTACTGCCATAAAAATTTAAAATTTTTTGTTTATACAATAGTGTAGTGACCTTCCGTCTACTTCAGAGCCCAACTTCCAAAAGGACACACTGAACTGTTGTTTTAGAAAAAAGGGTCGGGAAACCCAATGAGGATCTTTTGTGGCAGGGGCTGCCCCAAATCTAGGGTTTTGTTTGCCCCTAATGGAAAAAGGTGCTCTGAAATTTTCCACTTTGCCCTAAAAAATAATGATCCCAAATTTGTCCCCTTTTGATCCCAACTTTCCCCACAGAAAAACATGCAAACGGGTTCAAAAACTTTTCAGCCTTAAAAAATATGCCATCCTCGGTCCGAAAGCCAAAATAAATTTTTTTTTGGGGTTTGAAACCCACTATAAATCGCCCCTTTTCCCTGACATCAACCGGGGTAAAGTGATTTATAATCACCGGGCCACTTTATTAGGTACCCCCATGTAGAAAAGGGGGTTGGGGCCCCCCTTTTCCCTTTTCCAGAACTGTCAATTCTTCGTGGCTGATTCCAAAGGTTTTTGCAACGATGCTCAATTGGTCCCAAAGGGGGCCCCAAAGGTGCAAAGAAAATATTCCCCACACCCATGCAACCATAAACCCCCCAGCCTAAAAACCGTTGATAAAAAGGGGCCAGGTTGGACCCAATGCTTTCATGTTGTTGAGGGCCAAAATTTCTGCCCCTTCCCCCCGGAAGGGTCGGGGAAAAAAATCGGGGATCATCAGACCAGGAAACTTTTTTTTCCAATCTTCTTTCTGTCCAATTTGTTTAGCTTGGGCAAATTGGAGCCCCCAGTTTCCTGGGTTTTTAGCTGAAAGGAGTGGCACCCGGTGTGGTTTTCTGCTGCTGTTTTAACCCATCTGCCTTTAAAGTTCGCCCCTACTGTGGGGTTCAAGAATTTTCTTCTGCCTACCTTGGTTGAAATGGGGGCTTTTTGAGCACTGTTGCTTTTATAAATCGAAACCCGGGCTGCCCATTCTCCTTTGCCTTGGCATCAACCCAAAGGGATTTTCCCCCCACAGGACTGCCGCTCACTGGATGTTTTTCTTTTTTGGGGCCATTCTTGTAAACCCCAGAGATGGGTTTGTGCGTGGAAAAACCCAGGAGATCAGCAGTTTTGGAAAAACTCCCGCCCCGCCCTTCTTTTGGGCCCAAAACCATGCCACGTTCAAAGGCACTCAAAATCACCTTTCTTCCCATACTGATCTCGGTTTGAAATGCGGAGTTGTCTTGACCCCTGTCTACGCCTAAAAGCAATGAGTTTTGCCGCCATGTGATTGGTGATTAGAAAAATTTAAATGTTAACGAGCAGTTGGACAGGTGTACCCAATAAAATGGCCGGGGAGTGTTTAATATATTTTATTATAAATTTTATAATTTATATATTTATATTAACCCTTAATTTAATTTGATGTTAAATTTTGATTAAACGGACAATGAGGCAGTTGCAGGTTTTAGAGCATTTTAACTTCCCTTTTGGGTTTTTCTGTTTCAACATATTCAAAAAAAAAACAGGGAATTTTACTGTGATCAACTGTTAAAATTTTATGAAATTGAGCATTCCCCCATAAATTGAAAAATTTCCCCTTTACAAGACAGAGAAACTGGTTTCCCCATAGTCATTCCCGGGCCCGTTTAAAACTGCTGCAAAAATGACAGCCGGATTGAGGGCCCCCGACCCTCCTCCTTTTGTAATACTGTATACTGCAACATTTGCAAAAAATAGAAAGGCCCCCTGTGTCCTCATACCTCCCTGGAATTTCTATGCCCTTACGAATCAAAACCAGGAGGGGGCACCCTGTAAAAACCCTACCCCCTTTAATACTGTACTATTGCAACATCACAGCCAGAAAAAGCCCCTTTCCCTTTCCTCATTCCTTTTTGTTAAAAATGTATTATTGCCAAGGGGAAAAATGTCTTCAGGCTGAAACCGTACAGAATTTAAAGGGAAAAAAACCCGTGCAAAGCCGGATCTTTCTGCTAGCTTTTTTGGGAATTTAGAAATCAGGAAATTTCTGTGTACTTTAAATAGCATTTTCTCATTATGTTGCTAAAAGCAATGAATAGGTATTCTTCACTGTTACTGTAAGCTATTTATTATGGATACTGAATAATACTTTTGAGATGCTGATATAAATATTTAAAAAGTAAAAAAATACTGTAATTTTTATTTTTTCCCCCAGGTTTCGATCCTTTCCCTTTTCTTTTAATGGTTTTTTTGATTTCTTGTTTTCCATCGTCTCCATAAATTTGGCTTGTTATATAAAAGGTAAATTTTTTTTGGGAACCCTATTAAAAGTATTGTATAAATCTTTAAATAAAATATACAGTTGCAATATAAAGTACGTTACCCCTCTGGAAACACCTATATTCCTGCTCTAGTTACTGATAAAATCTGGTCTGATTGTTATCTAAATTAATTTTATTGAGCACATTGAGCAAACATCCACAGTGCACTGAGAAAAAGTATTACGTGTTTATGAGTTCTCCATAAGCTGTTTCCATTTAAGAGATAAAATTGGACATATTGATTTCATAGGTGGTATATATATTAGAGAAAACCTCAAAGTCTTATTACCGACATGGAAATATTGATTAGTGTGAATTTTGCCTCGATTAAAACAACTCTAAGAAGAGCTTTTTATAGAGATGCATGAAGCAGGATAAAGGCATTAAAATAATTGCTACAAAAATGCATGTACATCAGTCCATAGTTAGACAAACTGTCTATAAATGGAGAAAGTTCAAATCTGTTGCTACTCTACATGGCAGTGGTATCCTGCTAAGATCACTCTAACAGGACAACAGGCAATCCTGAAGAAGGTAAGAAAGAGCACAATGATACTAGCAAAAGCCAACAGAAGACTCTATGAACTCCAAAAGCCTCTGTTCAAGTGTCCACTATTAGTAAAACAGTGAACAAGTCTGGAGGGACACCAGGAAGAAAAGTTCTGCTGTCCCAAAAAAATGGTGCCTATCTCAAATTTGCCCGAGGCCACTTGGAGGTTTCACAGTGCTTCTGGAAAACTGTTCTATGACAGATGAGACAAAAGCGGATCTTTTTATCAAGAAAAACCACACTGCATACCAGCACCAAAGCCTCATCCCAATTATAGGGGAGAGAGCATCATGGTTTGGGGCTGTTTTGCTACCTCAGAGCTTGGATGTCTTGATAATTCTGAGGTAACAATGAATTCAAAGGTGTATTTAGGAGAACGTAAGGGCAGCAGTCCATATTGTAAAGCTGAAGAGATGTTGAGTGATGCAACAAGATGATGGCCCAAAGTACGCTAGTAGATCAACTAAGGAATGTTGAAAAAGATTTGGTTTTGGATTGGCCAAATCAGAGTCCAGAGGCCTTAACCTTATCAAGGTGCTGTGGCATGACTTGGCTTCTAAAGCATCTCAGAAATATTGCTGAACTGAAACTCATTTGCAGAGAGGAATGCTCCAAAGGTCCTCCTCAATGTTTTGCAAATATTAGTCACAGTTGCAGGAAACATTTAGTGGTGGTGACTGAGATTAAAGAGGGATCTACAGGTTATTAAATTCAAGTGTTCAATTACCATTTCTCACTGCACTGTGGATGTTTACTTAATGTGCTCAATAACTTGTGTTTCATTAGTCCAGGCAGTCTTTTTAAGCCATGTTTCTTTGTTTTATTCAGCTCAATCATGAGCTGAAGCATCCTGGTTGTGAATTCCTGCAGAGAAATCCGGCACACCTGTTACATTTCGGGAGAAACACACCCCCTTGACGCTACACTCTAAGGCCATGTCCCCACAGCACGGTTTTTCAGCCTTTTTTTCAGCCGGTTCACGGTTTTCAAAACCGTCTGCAAACCGTCTGAAAAACTCAGGGGAAACACGCTCCATTTGTCAAGTGTAAGGCTATGTCTACACTGCAGTGGACAAAAAACAACCTGAAAACCAAAAACTAAAAGCGTTTATAAAACTGAGTTTTTATGTTTACTGCCTGTCAAAAGCTGCTGAAAAAATAGCCGTTTTTTGCCGCGATTTGCATTTTTTGGTGCGTTCTTGGTGCATTTTTACGCGTGTTTTTTGCTTGTCTTCAAGTCTGGTTTTTAATATATGCATAAATGAAGCCATTGGTTGTAACTCAACCCTAAAAAGGGTGTGTAAAGCACATTATTGCATTCATATTTAATCTTGTAGTCGTTTTACGAATTTTACCGCTAATAAAGTTATTTCGCTTTTGTCACTAAAAATACGTTTTTTGTCGCTAAAATATTGTTTTTATGTATTTTGCCGCTAAATTCCATGTTTTTATGGATTTTGGCGCTACTAGTGTTATCTTGCTTTTGCTGCTAAAAATCTGTCTTTTTACGGATTTTGGAGAAATTTATCTCCAAAATCTGTAAAAAAACGGATGTTTAGCGACAAAAGCGAGATAAATTTATCAGTGTCAAAATTCATAAAAAAGTATTTAGTGTCAAAATCTGTAAAAAATTTATTTTTAGCGACAAAAGCAAGATAACTTTATTGGCACCAAAATCCGTTCAAAAACGTAATTTAGTGCCAAAATCCGTAAAAGGCGTACTTTAGCGCAAACAAACCATAATACCCCGTATTTTTAACAACAAAAGCGAGATAACTTTAATAGCTCCAAAATCCATAAAAAAAGTATCTTTAGCGTCAGAAGCGAGAACTTTATTAGCGCAAAAATCTTGAATTGCGCAAAAAACATAAGCAACAAAAGCAAGATCACTTTATTACAAACGGTGCGAATGAAGACACAGACATTTGTATGCAGAATTGAAAAAAAGTATAAACTTTGTTAACACCCACTATAGGTGGGACTTTAATCTCCTGGGTGGGTTTTCATTGCAAAATCGCGGCAAAAAACGCAGCAAAAACGCGCCAAAAAAAGCTCCGGTGCTTTACATGGACTCCTTTAGTAAATGTTCTGCCCTTCTCTGGCGTTTTTTGCAACATGTTACAAAAGACGACCAGTAAATAAAACAAGCAGAAAAAAGACATTCTGTGGAGACAGCAGGACGATTTTACAATAGAAGTCTATGGGAGATGTTTTCAGTCATTTTTTTCAGGGTTTTTAGAAAATGAAAAACGCAAAAAAAAAAGGTGTTTTTATGTGCACTGGAGACATAGCCTAAAACCAGCTAGAGGCAGTGACGCCATACATAATGGAATGGTCCCCAGCTGTCAATCCATCAGTATTTACAATTATCCCCGAGCGGTTGATAGAAAGAGACCCCTCTATGTCTATCCATTTAAATGCCATGGACAGCATTGACCACAGCATCTAAGTGAATAATGCAAGGATCAAACCTACCAACAGTTCCAGCATTAGGGTGCTTTCACACAGCGTAGTTTTGGTGCAGTTTTAACTGCGCTCCAATTAGACTGTCTTTATTATCAGCAAGCTTCTTTCAGTTGTCTAAATTGTTCAGAAAGGTGTTTTGAGTAATCAATGACTGTGTTTGAAGTCTTGTGGATTACAGGCACAATAATTGATTACTCACTTTCCAAACAGTTTAGAGAAGTGAAAGAAGCTTGCTGACAATAAAGGCAGTTTAATTGGAGCGCAGTTAAAACTGCACCAAAACTGCGCTGTGTGAAAGCACCCTTAAGGCATGTTCACACGGCTTAAAATGGGCCGTATTTCGGTCCGTAATTACGCGCCGAAGTGCACCAATTACGCGCCGAAAACGGCCCATTCATTATGGTAATTCACAGTTCTCATAGAGAACTATGGATTACGTCTCCTCTCCCCGCCCGGCGAAGCCGCCGGGCGGCGAAGATAATTGACATGTAAATTACTAGCGGCGTATACGCGCCACTGGCAATTCAAGTCTATGGGCCGGCGAAGTGCCGGCCCCCTGCTCAGTCCCCTGCTCCCGCCCTGCCCCCGGTCACACGGCGTAATTGCGGGGCGTAATTACGCCCTGCAAATACACCGTGTGAACATAGCCTTAGAGTGTAGTGTCAAGGGGGTGTGTTTCCCCTGAAATGTAGCAGGTGTGCCGGACTGCTCTGCAGGAATTCACACGCAGGATGCTCCAGCTCATGATTGATTTTGGACTGAAAAACCTAAGAAAGATGGCATAAAAAGGACTGCCTGTAATAATGAAACACAGGTCATGTGCAATATTTTAATACATTCAATAAGATAAAAATTGCTACATATTTAAGGTCACTGTGAAAATACAAATAGAAAATATTTACAAAATGTATTGAAATTTGATGATAATTTTGAATGGCAGCAACTGAATGCATATGATTGTTAAATGTAAAGGGAATTCAGAACCCTCTACAAGCTGCTGACACATGCACCTGTGAATGAATATAAAGAGGTGTGACGAGTATATATATATGTAAAGTTGCAGTTCATGGTACAACCAATTATGTCACACATACAGACACATTTCTACTGAATATTATAACTTATAATTCATAGTGATTCGATCTCAGTGACCAAAACTAATAAACACAAAGAAGAGGCGGCAGCACTAGTGAAACTGATTTTTTTGCAAGCATACTATCATTCCATTGGGCAGAACCTGCAATTCAGTCCCAATCACTTCAAAAAGATAAGAGGCCATGATCCCTTTATTACAAGAATTGTAAGAGGCTCCAATACATCTTTGTCCTCCACAAATAATTATGATATGGAATATTCTAGTGATAAAACATTTTTTTTCTGAAGAAATGACTCCAGCACAAGGTTAATAATGGTACAGTATATTGCATTTACTTTTGTTTTCCTTTGTCTAAAATGAACATTCTTTAAGGGTCTAATATCATTTATTACAAGAAGCATGCAACAATAAGGAATATTTGGAAGTAGGCAAAATATAAAATCTAATTATATCCTTTGCTATACTGTTATGTCTATATAGTTTCTCCCCTAGAGGCTGTATTAATATGCACTGTAATACCACAGTGATAACTTGCAGGGGACAGCTGTATTATCTAGCTGATACCACACTCTGTTGGGACTGTCTATAGGTTTGATCCTGGCAGTTTATCCACTTAGATGCTGTGGTTAGTGCTGTCCATGGCATTTAAATGGTTAGACAGGGAGAGTCTTTCTTTATCACCCCCATGGCGATAATTGTAGGTACTGATGAGTTGACATCTGGGGACTATTCCACTATGTATGGTGGCACTGCCTCTAGCTAGTTTTATACTGGTAGGCATATTGCAGGTTATTACATGACTGGTCAAAGAATCGCTTGTACAAGTTCCCTACTGGGACAAATTCAAGTCAAATAAAAGTTCAAAGAAGATTTTAGAAAAAAGATCACCTGAAAAAAAATGTACAAAAATTACATATTTGGTATCAACAGATTCATAGCCTTCTGTATGATGTTATCCTGTTTGTTACCACCATAAATAAAATATACCGAAATAGTAAAAAGGGTGGGCTTTTTTTGCTCATCACAAAAAAAAAAAAACTGAATAAAAAGTGACAAGTCATAGCTCAAAAAGATTTTTCTATTATATAAAACAAGAAAAACTCTAAAAAAAAAACTTTATAAAGCTGGCATTAATGTAATTGTAATGTCTGCCATAATAAGTCGGTATGGCATTTATACTGCACCATGAGTACTGTAAAAACAAAACCCAAAAAACAACAGCAGAATTGCTTTAGATTTCTATCCTACTTAACAAAATACTGAAAACAATACATGTACTCCAGGACAAATATGGAAAAATGACACAGGGCTTTAAAAATATGGAAATGTAAAAATGAAAAAAGGTGGCTTCTTTAAGCGCTTCAAATACATTTTACATACTGTACATTATTACAGTATAGATAGCAATTCCCTAATCAAAAGTAATTATTGGAATTACATCCTTTAGTCATTGATGCATTGTGTTAAAAGGTCTGCAAAACTGAAAGGAATTTACTAGCAGAGAATGCTTTTTTCTCGAAAATTCTTGGTCTGCAATCTATTCACAAACTGCAGGCTTGCTAACTGATAATGGCATTACATTAGGAAAATAGGGATGTATGTATATTAATGCACTTTTAAAAGTGGTGTAAGCTTCTCTCTTGCAAACTGCCACTCATACGTAGGTGCTCTGATTTTTCCTGTCCTTAGCTCAACTCATCGTCATGGCAAGCACACTTGTGGTTGTATACAGCAAAGTACAGTAAAAGTTCAATAACATGATATCCACTGGTTGGCTCAGATATGCCAGTTTATTGAATATTTTATACCATTCCATTAACACAAATACTGTATGTGTGTAAGGATACGCAGGTGAAGGACCAGGCAGGGTCTTGACAGGTGACCTCTGTGTTGTAGCGGGTGTACATGGATGTGACGTCTACCAGTATGGACTTGCTGGAAGGTAAAGTGCACGGACAATGGAAATTCAACTACAGAGACTTCACAACTTGGGTTTTGCAAGGTTTCCTCACAGCACCAATCTTATAGCACATTACACTTCACAGGTAGACAGATTCAAATAGTACAGTTCACTTCAGTACAGTATATCTCAGCATAGTACGCTTAAACACAGTACAATTGCTCCCCTGGCAATTCCTCTCTCTTTACTTCACCAGCCCCCCTATTGCTTTAGAAGCTCTGCTCCATAACTCTTGGTAGCTCAGTGGCCTCTCACTCGGCTGCGTTTCCATACAATGGCTATTAGCACGCTTGATTTTTCAGTGGTCATGCACACCCTTGAATCCCCTGGGGCAACAACAAGGGATAAATTTCTCCATATTCCCAGTTGTTGCCCCTTTAGGACGGTACGGACTGGCCCGTGGTGTGGTAAGCGTAGCAATGCCCTTAAAGTCAGCTAACGGGGTATGTCCCAAAGGATTGGCGCATAGCAAATGTGGTGCCAATATTCAAAAAGGGGTCAAAAAGTGATCCAGGAAACTATAGGCCGGTAAGTTACACCTCTGTTGTAGGAAAAATGTTTGACCGTTTTCACACAGAGGCTATCCTGGAGTATCTCACTTAAAATAAATGTATAACGCCGTTCCAGCATAGGTTTATGAAGGATCGGTCCTGTCAGACTAATCTCATCAGCTTCTATGAGGAAGTCAGTGCTAGACTGGATTGGGGTGAGGCACTGGATGTCATATATCTAGATTTTTCTAAAGCATTCGATACGGTGCCACATAAAAGGTTGGTAAATAAAATGAGGATGATTGGACTGGGGGAAAATGTGTGCAAGTGGGTAAGCAACTGGCTCACTGATAGAAAACAAAGGGTAGTAATTAACGGTACATACTCAGACTGGATTGCTGTTACTAGTGGGGTACCACTAGTCAGTATTGGGCCCTATCCTCTTCAACATTTTCATTAATGATCTTACACAGGGATTACACAGTAGAATATGATTTTTGCAGACGAACAAAGCCTGTAAAGTAATCAACACAATAGGGATAATGTGTTATTAAAAAAGGGTCGGGATAAGTTGGAGGCCGGGGGCAGGGAAAGGGCTGAGAGGTTTAACACAGAAAAATGCAAGGTTAGACTGGGGAGGAAAAACCCATTACATGACTACATGTTAAATGGAATAAGCCGGTAAAAGTGACATGGAGAAGGATTTGGGGAATCCGGGGGACAGTAAATTTAAATTGTAGCAGCCAGTGTCAGACAGCACTGCCAAGGCAAATAGGATCATGGGGCTTTAAAAAGGGGGCAAAAGGCACATGATGAAAAATTATTCTCCCATTAAACAAGCACTGGTTTTTTAGACCACAATGGAAATGTGTACGTTTGGGCACCAGTGCACAGGAAAACATTGTAGATTTGAAAGGTACAAAGGGGCGGGAAACAAAAATAAAAAAAACTGGGTGGACTACAATACCCAAAAAGATTAGAAGATTGAGGTTATTTTTTTAAGAGAAAAGACGGTTTTCGGGGGGACCAAAAAAATAAATATGTTTAAATACATAAAAAGGTCAATATAGAACCTCCAAATTTTTTTAACCCAGGGATTTATTTAAACGGGGGGCCATCCCCTACGTTTGGGAACAAAAATTTCACATAAACTAAAAAAGGGATTTTTTTACGTAAGAGCAGTGAGCTTGGAACCTCGCCAAAGGGAAAATTGTCATGGTGAATCATTAACAAGTTAAAAAAGGGGTTTTGGATGCATTTCTGGACGTAATAAATAACAAATTATGGTGACTAGGATTCTGGAGAGGGTCATTGACCAGAGTTTTTTCCGATTGCCAGATTGGGGGGGGAAGGAATTTTTCCCTAAATGGGGACAAGGGTTTCAACTCTTTGGGGGGTTTTTTGCCTTCCTCTGATCAACCCCTTACACCACAGGCTGAACTGGATGGACTATGTTGAGCGATTACTTTGGCATCGACATCGATGATAGTCGATAGTGGCCACCTCGATAAGGGTTTTTTCGATAGTGATAGTCGATCTTTCCCGGGGTGCCCTTTAAAAGTCTATGGAGAGAACCCCCTTTCATTTTACACCCAAACGGGGTGGAAAGCGGAATTAAAACAGCAAAACAGCAAATGTATCCCTGCTACTCTTGGCACACACTTAGGCTATAAAAAGCACAGAAAAAAAGTCACACACCATTCCCAATCCTGTTTTGGACCCAGCATGACCCTTAAACCTGCATACCCCAAATTTAAAAAAAGTGCCAAAGGCAGTATGAAATGAACCATAAATTTACTTGAATGGAATTAAATTTTCCCTGTCGGGAACGCAGCATGGCCCCAAACCTGCATGACCCCACATTTAAAAATCCGGAAAAAGGGAGTCTTTCAACCCCTTTTTAGTTGAACTGGACCTTGACTATACCGCCCCTGGGCCACAGCAGGGCCCCCAAAACCTGATGCCCCCCCACTTTAAAAATCCCGGGAAAAAAGGAGTCTTTTCAACCACCATTTTAGTTTCACTGGCATTGACATCCCTGTCCTGGGCCAAGCAGACCCCAAACCCATGACCCCCACATTTAAAAAGTGGGGGGAAAAAAGGAGCTTTAAACCACCATTTTGTTCCCCACACAATTAATTTTTGGGCCCACACAAAAAAAAAAAAATTGAAAATTTAAATGTGCCCGGAAAAAAAGTTTTAAAATTTTATTTATAAATTGGGATATAAGTTGGGAAAAATGACCCCCAAAAACCTCAAAACCCCCAGTTTTAAAAAGCCCCGAAAAAATCTTTTAAACCACCTTTTTTTGTTTCACGGGACATTGACTATACATGTCCGGGGCCACAGCAGACCCCCAACCGCAGCCCACTTTTAAAAATGCCGGAAAAAGGAGTTTTCCCAACCACCTTTTTATTTCACGGGACATTGACTATCCTTCCGGGCCACAGCAGCCCCGGGCCGGTTTACAGGGGGTGCGGTGAGACCAGGCTGGCGTCCAAAATCATTAACCCGGGTTTTAAAATCCCCCTGAGAGCAGCAACAAAAAACTGTCGTGCTAAACAGAGGCGGAAGAGGAAGTGGAGAACTCCAGCCCCCCTCATACACAGTCAAAAACCGGGGTACGCTTGCCCCCCCGTATGGGGGTGGCCAATTTGGCTTCACTTGGAAATACGGGTTTAAACCCTCCTGTTACACCCGGGTCCCCTTTATCTTGGCATTCTTTTTCTCTTTTTTCTCAACGGCTGGAGGAAATGGTCCTGTACTTTGCTCTCCTGCCCCAACTCCATGCCTCTGAAAACCCAACATTGTCAATTTTTCCCCTGTACCTCCCTTGTACAATTGAGGAATTTTTTTTAAAGCTTTTTTGTACATGCAAGTTTTTTAGACTTTAAAATTTTTGAAAAAACCCTTTTAAAATCGGATGGGAACCCACCCTGTCTTTGTTTTTTTTTTTTAATTGATTAAATGGGTTGTCTAATAAGGGGATTAAAGCATGTTAAAGATCTTCAAAAAAAAGTCATTTTGCAATATGTGTCCATTAACAGTGCCCACCATTCTGTTTCTGACAGCACCATCACCCTTTACCACTCTTGACCCCTTTTGAAGAACAAATTCTTTGAAAAAAAATTTTTTAATAGGACCCGTAGTAAGCTGAAGTCCAGCAAAATGCCCCCAAAAATTCAAAGCATGACCCTTGACCACTTTTGGGCAATTGTGAAGAACAAATTCTGGGAGAAACAACATTTTTTGAATGGCCTGAGATGCGCTGTCACGCAAAATGCCCCAAAATTTAAAAAATGACCCCTAGCCACTTTTTACAATTGTGGGAAAAACAAATTCTATTTGAAAAATATTTTTTAGAAAGGACCTGAGTATGCGCATTCAAAGCGCATGACCCAAAAAATAAAAAAAAAACTTCTCAGCCACTTTAAAAATTTTGAAGGAGAAAGCCACTTTGAAGCCACATTTCTTTCCAAAAAGGGCCAGATTAATGCTGTATCCCAGCAACATGACCCCAAAAAAATAAAATATGATTCTCACCACGTTAAAAAATTTTGAGGCAACAGAACCCAAAAACCCCTTTACAATGGAAAAATTTCTAAAGATGAAGTATAAAAAAATATGGTTTTGGGCAGAAACCTTGGGGTCTTTTAGTCTCCTCACAGCAAAAAACCCCAAAATGAAATGTTGGAATTTGGAAAAAAAAATTGCAGTAAAAATGATCATTTTAAAAAAGTTTTTTCAAGAGGACCCTTCTGTTTGGGGGGAATTTTAAATAGACCAGCAAAAATCGGGGACCTCGGCAATTTGGGGGCCCCAACATCATCAAGATCCATGCCTGATTCACTTGATGAAAGTCAAACGACCCATTATCTGTGGAAAAGCCGGATGCGTTTGTTTGTAATACCCCCCAAGCGTGTTTAAGGTCCCCTCAATATGACGTGGCTGCGGGGAGGACAACACCCATGGGTGGCGAGCTCGGGGCCCTTTGTCCCTTTTGGGAAACCCCAAATCTATTGGGTCCGGAAACATCCAAAAACATCGGTTTGAACCAATAGTCGGCACCATGATCTAACTGGCTTGTGGTTGGGTGTTGCCCTGCATTGCATGCTTGGTAGGGGGGAAATAAAGATTCCAGAGGTAACCCATTAGGCTTCTTTTCCACCTTGCCCCGCTGCTGCTGCTGCCGCACGGCGCTTGGCACCTACTGTGTCACGTCGCTGATGTTTTCCAGTGAATTTTTAGGAAAAAATGAAGCAGACGCAACAGAAGTCCCAGTTATCAATAGCAAGGTTCCATTTCCTGCTTTTACTCTCTATTTGGGGGGGTGGGAAAAAGTGCTGAGTTTTGTTTGTACCGGGATCCAGGGGGGGTGGGCCCCCCGTAACGTTTTTCATTTTGATGGCCCTTAATGCGAGGATCGTTGGAGGAAATGGAGCATCCCAAGCACCATTGAGGAAAGGGCCTTGAGTTCCCCAAACCTCTGGGTGAGGGGCACTAGCAAATCTTTCCTCACCCGCCTCAAAATTTACGCAACCCCCTTTCCAAGGCAGGGCGTCGGGTTAGGGATACCTCCCCTCCTCCTCCTCCCTTCCCCGGCACAAACTTCAACACACCCTGATTGCCTCAGAGATGCACCCCGAGCTGAGGTGCCCCCCTTGCACTAGCTCTGGCCCGAACCCCTGCCTAATAAACCGATAAAATGAGAAAAAGCGGCCTTGTGGATTTGACGGAGAGAAAGGCTCCCTGTCTGCATCTGTGTCCGTTCCTCCCCCCCGCTGGGGGCCCCTTTTCAGAGTTCCCCCGATCGTTCCCGAACTAAGATCCCAAATGCTCATGCTGACAAGGGCATCGTCCGCCGCCATTTTGGGGGCCTTCTTCAAAACTGGCAAGGATTGGGGCAAGGGCCCTTTTACCGCCTCCACTTCGGTGGGTCAAAACCCCGAGGTCCGCACCGCTGTTGTAGGGCCCTGTTCACTTTCGACGCGTAATGGGTTTTTGCTGCTCCCACAAAGCTGGAGCATGTGGAGGGGGGAATTCCAGCGTGTTGCCAGCATAATGGCGGTTGAGGGGGGGCCGAGCTGAAAACTGCAACGCAGCCAGGGGGGACGAAGCAGGGTGCGAACGGGGAAGTTTCGAACTCAGCCTCGAGCCCTTTTTCAGCAGGCAGTCCCGCCCAGGTAGACTTTAGAAATTTGGGCGACAAGGGTTTATGACATGGCCAGGGAAGGGATGTGCTCCCGCCCACCGATCTTAAGGGCGGCCCACAGATTTCGCCCCTTATCGCAACCCACCTTGCCTGGCACAAGGGTTTTTGTCACCCAGCCCGCTTTGGGGCTCATTGCGGAGAGCCCCTCCACAGCTCCCACCTGTGTGTGGACGGTTTCCCCAAACAGATTAAATTTTTAACAGGCCGGTTTTCAATGAACAAAGCGGGTCGCAAAAGTCAAAAAAATATCTGTTTTTGTTTTCGATAAACACGGTATTTTTTCACCTTTCAATTCCCTGGTGACTATAGAATTGCTGTTTTAAGTTTTACGTGGTGCGCGTCAATGAACAAAGCTGGGGGCGCAAAAGTAAAAAAAACCCCTATCTGTTATGTTTTCGTATAATACACGGTATTTTTTGCACCTTTTTAATTCACCTGTGGTGACTATAGAATTGCTGTTTTAAGATTTACGTGGATGCTGCGTCAATGAACAAAGCTGGGTGCGCAAAAGTCAAAAAACACGTATCTGTTATGTTTTCATATAATACACGGTATTTTTTGCACCTTTCAATTCACCTGTGGTGACTATAGAATTGCTGTTTTAAGATTTACGTGGATGCTGCGTCAATGAACAAAGCTGGGTGCGCAAATGTCAAAAAACACGTATCTGTTATGTTTTCGTATAATACACGGTATTTTTTGCACCTTTCAATTCACCTGTGGTGACTATAGAATTGCTGTTTTAAGATTTACGTGGATGCTGCGTCAATGAACAAAGCTGGGTGCGCAAAAGTCAAAAAACACGTATCTGTTATGTTTTTGTATGATACACGGTATTTTTGGCAACAAACAACCTGTGCTGACTACAAGATTGCTGGATTGTAATTTAACTGCAAGGTGGATATATCAACACAGGTGGAATGGGTAAAATTGAAAATGAACACCTATCTGAAATGTATACTGATAATAAAAGTGGAGTTTTGTACCTAACAAAGAGACCTGCAGTTACTAGAAATGATGTGTATCCAATATAAGTTCAGGCTGCCCAATATCCAGGAAATATTTCAATAGCAAACTGTTAATAATAAAGATATTGCAGTGCAATGTCTACACTAAGTCTTGGTGAACTTTATCCAGTGTTCTTTATAGATAGAGCTTGTCTGTGTTCGCCCGCGGAGCCCCACCCCGCTCCCGCCGTGACTTTACAGCTGTAGATGCTGCTTTAAAATTATCTAGCTAACTACAAAAAATCTTCAAATCTCTTAATCTAACTAAATTGGAAGGATCACAGCTAATAGTAGAGGTTTCTCTGTGCAGAAAAGACTAACCTTCGCTAGCTGTTGGCCACAGGCAAAGCGCACGTTCTATTCCTATGAGACGCTGAGAGACACTAAGGCTGAACAGGAAGGGCTTTTCTATGTTAAAACCGAGGTAATGTGATTTTTCCGCCAATCGCAACCATACACACCCCAGTCATACGTCGCACACACATCCACCCTGCTCTATTCTGAAAATCTGATTTGCTGGCCGCCAAAATTACAGGAAGCGCCGAAAATGGCGCGATCTTAATAATGATGCACAGATTTTAACCTGAATTATCGCATGATCTGAAAATTTCGATCACCATAAAAACCTTGCCGATTTCAACTTTGTCGATAAAAATCCCTCAACACTAGGATGGACGTCTCGTCTTTTTTCGGCCTTACAAACTATGAAACTATGAAACTCTTTTACCTTATCTCAGTTCATCCTCTGGACAGTTAGTATAGTCAAAGCTCCACAGACACATCATGATTATAGTAACACACTTCACTGCTGTCACATTCTACTGACCACAGATCAGCCTCACCTCTGCTCTCCTCAATCTGTGTAGAGAGCAGGAGGGAGCAGGCACACACAGGGTTAATCCAGGCAGCACAGCTACACAGACACAGAAGCCAGAGCCCTCCCCCTCCCTTCCCTACAGAAGCATAACAAGTGGCCTCATACAGTGTGGGAGGGGCTCTGTGCTATGACCTGTATTGAGAAGCTGATGAGCCCACCACACTGACAGCCAGTGAGATAAAAATCAACAGTCAGTGGCTATAGTGATTTGAGAAGCTGATCCCAACTACTACCAGGGATAACTCAAAATCAGTAGGACATTTGTAATGAACATATATTGCAAAGCTGCTTGTTTTTTAAAGATCTTTTAATTACAACCCAATCATTGTAGCAAGACAACCCCTTTAACTTATTCTAAATGCCCCTAAAACATTAAGGAAAATCCCAGAGGCATACACAAGCATTGTGGTGCATATTCTAAAATCAACTTAGATGAGTAAGCGTTTTAGTGTTGGTATTTCAGTGTGTCATTGTGGCAGCACTAGCACATACACTACTCACAAAAAGTCAGGGATATTTGACTTTTGGTTGAAAATTTATAATGAACATAATATTTCTTTACATTTTTTTAAGTGAACTAAATGAGACCATCTCTTAACTTTAGAATGCACATGTCCAACTGTTCAATGTTTCAGTACTTTTTGCACAACTTGCTGATCTCTAAAAAGAAGCTTAATGGTAAAATTCACAACAGGTGTTTGATCTCTGAATCGCCAAGCACATTTAGGGGATCAATTTGAATTGGGATTTAAACAGTCCTCCTCATCATGCTGTTCACATTTTGACATCATGAGACCAAGACAACACCTTACAATTGATCAACGGTACCTCACCATTTCAAGGCTTCAAGCAGGAGACTCTCAGGCAGAAGTGGCCACTGAGCTTAGAGTGTCACAGAGTGTGATCAGCAGGCTGCAAAAGAGATACAGAGAGACTGGAGGAGTCACAGAAAGGCAAAGAAGTGGACGTACTTCAGCTGCTTCACACATTGGTGACTGCTTCATTGTAAACAATGCCCTACGGAACCAGATGATGAATGCCAGGCAACTCCAAGCACATTTAAAGGTGTAGTCCCATTATGGGAAATTCTCTTCGCCAGCTGATCTTTGCTAGCTGCAGTATGGCCGTACATTTGAATGAGGAGGGCGGCGCTAGTGCCATTCTCCTCAATCACTTCTATGGGAGTTCTGAGTATAACCAGTTGTGTGCACTCAGCTATACTAACATAGAAGTGAATGAGGAGGGAAGATAGCGCTAGCACTGCCCTCCTCATTCAAATGTAGAGCTGGACAGACCATTCGTAACTGTTCAGCATGGTCTGCCTGCTAGACAACCTGACCACACCACCTGGCACAGGCATCATAGTCTTGCATGGGCCAGGGAGCATCTACAATGTATGAGGGACCAGTGGTCCTTAGTGATGTTCAGTAATTAAAGTTGATTCACTCTGAGCAGAAATTATGACCACCAAAGATGCTGGAGATATCAAAGAGAGCACTATGCATCAGCCAGGTCAGGTACCCTTTCTGGTCGTCTAGCACGCAGACCACGCTGATGTAAACAGTCACGAATGGTCTGACGTGACACTTGGTTGCCTCTCACCTCCTTTAAACGTGTCTTGAGTTGTGTGGCATTCATCATCGGCTTCCGCAGGGCATTGCTTACAATGGAGCGGTCATGAGTATATTATGTAGCCAATTGTTTGCTGTTTTGTGACTCTTCCAGTCTCTCTGTATCTCTGTTGTAACCTGCTGATGACATTCTATGACACTCTAAGCTCAGTGGCCACTTCGGCTGAGAGCATCCTACTTGAAGCCTGGCAATGGTGAGGTACTGCTGATCAATTGTAAGGTGTTGTCTTGGTTACATGATGTCAAAATGTGATCAGCATGATGAGGAAGATTGTTTCAATCCCAATTCAAATTGATCCCCTAAATTTATTGTTGTGAATTTTGCCATTAAGCTCCTTGTTAGGGTATGTTCACACGATGCATTGCATCGTGTGTTTCGGGAGCTTAGCTGATCAGTGCATACTCCCTTGGCGCGGAGGTGGGGTGGTGGAAGCCTGCCAGCCCCATAGACATGCATTACTCGTATTGTACGCGCGGGGGGAACTAAATATTCAAGATTGGTCCTGGAGTGCAGGTGTATCAAATACATTTCTGTTATTCTAACATGTAATTATTTTTTCTGCAGGTCAGACTATCTTTTTTCTAAAATATAATGCACCAGATTGAAGGGTTTGTCCTTTACCTTCCTCATCCCCTTCATTCTAGCGCTGCCTCTGCTGCTGCTCTTGCCAGATATTCTGTGGACTTCCTGTCATCATCATTTGGAGCATTAATTTCTCAATGGTGATGTCAGGAAAAGACACATGACTATTAAAGCCAGTCAGTGGCTGCAACGGTGACTTCCGACTGCTGGGACCAGAAAGTCAACAGAAGACCTGGCAAGAGCAAAGGCAGAGTCAGCGCAAGAATAAATGGATGTGGAAGGGAGAAGTTGGTGTGTATGACGTTTTTATTTTCTAGCAGCAGAAATTAAAAGCAAAATTTTATTCCAAAATATTACCTTTAAAGAAATGTTACAAAAATAAGTAATTTACTGTACGGAAATTTCCTGGTGCTTTGAACTTAGATATGGGACACCACTATAAAAATAAATAAAACACACCTTCAATAATCTGCATTAGTATTACTAGAATATCCTAATGTACATAATGTACGACGAACTGTGTTCTTTAGATTTATTTTTATGATTCAAGCCCTACCTTTAATGTGATCCAGTAACCTATATGTATGTATTTTTCAGGCGTCGAATCAATAAAATTAAATTAGTTAGAGGACCAAACAAAATTCTTTTGACGCTGGATGATGTCACCTTCATTAACCCACAAATCAGCATGAAGGTATGTAAAAAAACGTTTTATAAAGGTAACTTAACAGTGTTTCCCCATTTAGAAATTGTATTAAAATGTTGACTCTTTTTTGAGGTCACTAAATATGGTCACTGTTGAGTTTGGTGGGACTGAAAAGCAGTAATTGAAGGCAATGGATACCTTTTACAATTAGCAATAATTTTCATGTATGCCATAGGTAACCTTGAATTAAAAACAGTAGGTTTCAGCCTGTAATCACCATTATTTCATTTATTTAAGCAGATGGCAGCCTGCTCCTAGTATTTGACTTTCCTCATATCCTGATATTCCTCTCAGTAATACATGGTAGATGTGGGTTCGGTGATTGCCTGAACCCAGTGACTGCCTGAACCCATGATCTAGCACAGTTTCATTCACGTACTGTCTTTGTCCTGTGATACAGTCCCTGCATGATCTCTTTTATCTTACACAGACTCTGATATTGAGGAGTGTGTGATTTCTCCCTCAGCAGACTCTGCTGTGAGTGCTCTCCTACCTCTGATCTGCTCTACAACCTCCTCCTCCTATTTCCTGCTGGTATCTTTCTGTAATTACTGTGAGAGCAGGGAGGTGGAGAGCAGAGAGAATTGACAGTGGCCAAAAGCAGCATATACTCAGTCTGTATTGCATGGTGGTAATCAGTGTCGGACTGGTTTGCCTAGGGCCCATAGGTGGAATTGACTCTAGGGGCCCACCAGTTGAGTTGTTTCTGGGCCACCGGTGAAGTTTATTTTAGGGGCCCATCCTACATCTACTGTAAATGACTGTAGATGCCTCCTATATTCTGTCTCTTGCTTTTTGTCCCTCTTTCTCTGCTTTTTTGTCTCTTCTGAGGATGTATATGCAGTTAAAAACATCTTTGGGTCTGCCACACTCAGAGGCCCACCGGAGGTTTCCCCTATTCCCCTGTGGGCCAGTCCAAGCCTGGTGTTAATATACCTGTAGCAGAATACAGGATTTCTCACTGCTGCTTCTGGGTCATGTCATCTGCACTCTGAGTTGCTGGAACACACAGCATGGTTGTGTGTCCCAGAAGGGAATCTCTCAATACATTCCTATGGGAGGTTCAACATCAGTCTTACAGGAAGAGAGACAGACTACCTGTCAGCATCACAAGCACAGTGTCTATCAGCTAATCAGAGAGTAGGTCATGTGATCTAACAGAGCCTGTTGCATCAGACAAAAATCCTGTATGGAGCGTCAGGTAAGCAACATTACTGGCACTAGAGTGCACCTAGAAGCAATGTTTTTTCTGCCAGGAACGGGGTGCTAAGCAGTTTTGGCAGGGTCCCCAACAGTTTTTTCTGCTGGGACCCGGGGGGCTTGGCAGTTTTACCAGGGTCCCCAAAGTTTTTCCTGCCGTGACCGGAGGTGGTTAGCATTTTTAGCAGGGTCCCCAAATTTTTTTCTGCCAGGACCCGGAGAGCTTAGCATTTTTAGCAGATCCCCAACAGTTTTTCTGACGGAACCCGGGGTGCTTAGCGTATTTGGCAGGGTCCCCAATGGTTTTTCTCCCGGGACCTGGGGTGTTTAGTATCTTTTGCAGGGTCCCTAATGGTTTTTCTGCCAGCATTTAGGGGGCTTAGTATTTTTACCAGGGTCCCCAATGTTTTTTGGGCCAGGACCCGGGGTGCTTAGCATTTTTGGCAGGGTTCCCAACATTTTTGCTGCCGTGACCTGTGGTGACTAGCATTGTTAGCAGGGTCTCCAACATTTTTTCTGCCAGGACCCGGTTTGCTTAGCATTTTTAGCAGGGTCCCCAATGTTTTTTCTGTTGGGACCTGAGGTGCTTAGCATTTTTAGCATACCTCTCAACTGTCCTAATTTGAACGGGACAGTCCTGATTGAAACTGTGTCCCACAACCCCAGGCAAGCTACGATGTGTCCTGATTTCTGCAAAGAGCTGAGTATGAGCAGTATGAGGCCCTCCATTCTTTGACTCCCCTCAACCATCTCGCCCGCCACTCTGAACCCTTCAGTGATTGTCTGTCTCCCCCCTTTGACTTCTCTAGTCAGCGTCTCTCCTCTTCTGATCCCTGAAACACCTGAGACTACTCACTACTAACTGTGCCTTCCCCCCATGTACAAAGTCCCCATCCATTGTGCTGCAAATGGAAATAATTACCCCCTTGATGCCCAGGTAGTTAGGTATATAGGGCCCCTGGTAGCTAGTTATATAGTCCCCCTTGGTAGGTAGGTATGTGGCCCTGCCTCATGTAAGTAGTTATCTAGGGCTCCCAGTAGGTAGAGAGGTATATGGGACCCCCCTCTTTTAGGTAGGTATATAGTGCCTCATAAAGGTAGGTAGGTAGGTAGGTAGAGTCCCCCCCAGTAGGTAGGAAGAGTCTCCCCAGTAGGTAGTTAAGTATATAGGGGCCCCTAGTAAGAAGTTAGGTAGATGGGGGGCCCCAGTAGGTAGCTATATAAGGGCCACCATAATGCAGATAAGTAGAGTTCCCTCAGTAGGTAGGTAGACAGTGACCACCAGTAGGTAGGTATGTAGATAGGGACCCCCAGAAGGTAGGTAGATAGGCCCCCCCCAGCAGGTAGGTAGATAGGGACCCCCAGTAGGTAGGTAGGTATGGGCTCCTAGTAGGTAGGCAGATAGGGGCCCCCAGTAGGTATGTAGACAGATATGGGCCCTCAGTAGGTAGAAAGATAGGGGACAGGGCATACACAGAAATAACAGGACACCTCTGCAAAAAGCAGAATGTGCTTACCACAAAGGTTAAACTTTTCCAT
This sequence comes from Phyllomedusa bahiana, assembly GCA_025379985.1. Classification (NCBI taxonomy): domain Eukaryota; kingdom Metazoa; phylum Chordata; class Amphibia; order Anura; family Hylidae; genus Phyllomedusa; species Phyllomedusa bahiana. The sequence goes on from JAODAL010017387.1 coordinate 39,584, forward strand.
AAATACTACAACATTATACTGCCTAAATAAAGTAATACCATATTCAATGCTCAAGTAATGCTGTAGTTCTAAACAAATTGATTGCAATAAAAGATTATGCTGGGAACTTCCCAATGTAAAGGCAGCCCCTAAATCATTTCCCCCATGGTCCCCATATCAGAAGCCTACCATGCCTTTGTGCTAGGTATATGCCAGTGGTGTAAATCTAATATGGCTGCAGAATAACACAAAAGTATTCACATGGAGGCAATCCATGCAACCAGCTCACCCCAAAACATGTAACAAGTCCACTCCCAATAATGTCACGGACAGGAGAAGGTCAGCTCCACAAGACTGGCAGAGTGAAAAAAACATTAGAAATCCAGCATCCTCTAGGGAAAAACTTAGAATCGTTGAAATAATTTCATTTAAAAATTACAGAAGTCTTTATTAATCCATGCTTTTAAAAATCCAGGAGGGAAAAAAACGAGAGAAATTTCTTGCATAATCCATAACCAAGTAAAGACAGCATACTGACGCGTTTCGGCGTAAATCTTAGTACTAGTGTTATCCTAGTTTTCACACTAATACTAAGGGCATGTCCCCACGGCACGGGTTTTCGGCCGGTTTTTCAGCCGGTTTGCGGTTTTGCAGACCACCTGAAAAACCGTCCGAAAATTTGCACAATTGTGCTCTATGGAAAACCCGTGCAGCAGTCCCCACTGCACGGGTTTTCCGTCCGGCGGTTCAAAAATCATTGAGCATGTTCATTCTTCCATCCGGTTTCCAGACGGAATATGAACACCTCAATGGGAGGGGGGTGGGCTCTTCTCTGCTTATCGCGGAGAAAAGCCGCCCTCCCCCCGCGGCCGTGTGGACAGCCGCAAAACCGGACAAATACCGGCCGGGTAAACCGATCGGTATTTGTCCTCTGCTGTGGAAACGTACCCTAAGGCTATGTTCACACGGCTTATTTCGGGACGTTTTTACGGACGTATTTACGTCTGCAAATACGTCCCGAAATACGTTTCAAATAGTGAACAATTAGATTAGCATTGATTCCAATGTAAAATACGCCTCGTCATTCACACGAGGCGTATTTTCGCGACGTATTTACGGACGTATTTACGTCCGCAAATACGATTGTAAAATTAAGTCCCCTGTCACTTAGTGAGGCGTATTTTGCAACGTAAATCCCCATAGTACAGAATGGGGAATGTATTTACGACGCAAAATACGTGCTACAGTGTGTGACACGTATTTGAAACGTATTTCGGGACGGTATTTGCAGACGTAAATACGTCCGTAAATACGCCCCGAAATATGCCGTGTGAACATAGCCTAAGGGTTACGCCGAAACGCGTCAGTATGCTGTCTTTACTTGGTTGTGAATTGTGCAAGAAATTTGTCTCTTTTTTTTTCCTTTCTGGATTTTTAAAAGCATGGATTAATAAAGACTTTTGTAAATTACTTTTTGTAATTTCTGTCTCTTTTTTTCCTTTAATATGGCTGCAAGTACAAAATATCTTACAAATTAAAAATAATACATGCTGACACCTAATAAGAAAACTCAAATTAAATACACCCTATATTAAAATATTATAAAGAGAGCTCAGTTATGTTATTGATGCCAGAGAGAACCCAGTCATTGCATACATTTTAAAACTTTTTTTTACAGCTAATTTTGGACTGTGGCTTGTTATCAGACACACTATTTGTCATGTGACTGGTAAAAAGCTGCACAAGTTAAGCAGAATAGTCTCCTTCAAGCATAATATTTCATGAACACCAAAAATGTAAAATGATGTGCATAAAACCTAGGTCACAATAACCCTTTTTCTAATATATTCAAGCAGCTGAGCCATACATATTTATAAAGCAGTCTGCTCAGACCTGTTGTTAGCAGCGTAGGTTTTACTCAATACACCTATTATAAGGTTACTTTAAGTACTCACACAGTTTAGGGCAATGTCTTTTAACATTTGGCCAAGAATATTTTTTCAAAATGTTAGTTTCTTAAATTGTATTGGCTCAGGTTCTGCTATAGTTTTTTTTTATAGGATTTATTTTTTTGCATTTGTTACTCTGGTTATTCTATAACTCATTCCATTATTAATTTTGGACTGTTGATTTTATTGATATACAATTGTGTATACATAGAGCAGCCTAATATACTTGAAAAAATTGTATGTTCATGTTACCTGGATTGTTGTTGACGTTGTCAGATTGTAACATATGTAATGTACTGCTTTCTCTGCAGAAAATGAGCAATGATGGAAGTCGCACCAGTGACAGTGGACAAGTTATGTCAGATAACAGAAGTATGAAGTCCCCGATGAGATCTGGTTCTATTAAGAGTCTCACTCCAGCCACCTATGAGAACTCCAATGTTGCGGTTTACGAGGTAAATTTCAGTTCATAGCTCAACTCATTGGATGATGAATATTATGTTTTGTTTTTTTCTGAACACACAAATCTTTCAGTCTGGAGACTTATTTTGGATGTAATTTATAAAGCGTTTAAGTGATGTATTATCAGGTGCATAAGCAGTTCCTGCTGCCTCCAGGAGATTGGGATAGAACTTGTGATATTATAGATGGTACCATGAGAATTCCTCTAGTAGAAGTCAAAAGAAGCTAAAAAGACATAGGGCCTCATTTATGGAAACTGTCCCAGCGCAAGACTGTCCTTGATGCCCATAAAAACCAATCAGAGCTCGACTTTCTAGAGCAGGAAAAGAAGTGAAAGCTAAGCCCTGATTGGTGCTATGGGCAACAAGGACAGTCTTACGCTTAGACAGTTTTCATAAATGAGGCCCATAATCTTTGTCTCCTCTGTAAGTTCTTATATCACCGGTAACACTGATGAAATAGGTAGTTACAATTCAGTTACCATTCATCCACATATAGCAAGGGTACACAATCGTTTCTGGTTTGAAGGCTAAATTGTCAAATTGCACAAAGCCTGTAATAAAACTTAATGGGCTATTACAGTTTGACTCATTTATGGCATATAAACCATACTTGCCAACTTTTGAAAGTGGAAAAGCAGGAGATTGAAGAGGGCAAAAAATTTGCATGGACACGCCTATCTTGTTGGTGTGCCACGCCACTTCAAAAAGCCACACCCACTCCACATAACAGCATAACAGCCTTGGAAGAAAGCCAGGTAGATGCCCCCTCTAGCCAGGTAGTGCCCTTATAGCCAGGTAGTAGCCCCCTATAACCTTACAGACAGGTAGATGCCCCTTGTAGCCAAGTAGATTCCCCCCTTGTAGCCAGGTAGATGCCCCCTTGTAGCCAGGTAGATGCCCCCTTGTAGCCAGGTAGAGCCCACTCTGTAGCCAGGTAGAGCCCCCATTGTAGCCAGGTAGAGCCCCCTTTGTTGCCAGGTAGATGCCCCTTTGTAGTCAGGTAGATGCCCCCTTTGTAGCCAGGTAGAGCGCCCTTTGTTGCCAGGTAGATGCCCCTGTTGTCGGCAGGTAGATGCCCCCTTTGTAGCCAGGTAGATGCCCCTTTTGTAGTCAGGTAGATTCCCCCTTTGTAGCCAGGTAGAGCCCCCCTATAGCTAATAAAAATAAAATAATAAAAGCCACTTACCTCACCAGGCTCCCTGCAGCTCCGGACATCTCCCGGCCAACTGACTCAGCATCACAGGGGGAGTGATTACAGCCGCGCGTCACACTCCCTGCGACACTGATCTGTATGTACAGCGCACACTGGCGGTGTACATACAGGGGGAGAAGAGAGGAGGGGAACGATCCCTCCTGCCTCCTCCCTGCACAGTGAGACGGCGCCACAGTAGCGTACTGACACTACTCTGGTGCCGCGGCCATTCAAAGAACCCCCGCTGCCTGCTGGTGGCGGGAGGTTCGCCAACTCTGCCAGGGTGGCGGGGGGTGACCCCCATTAGCGGGACCCACCCCCCCGCCAAAAACGGGAGAGTTGGCATGTATGATATAAACAGTATAAGCAACATGTCAGAAAAGAGGCGCTTCCAGCGTATAATGCGCCTGGATAAATAAACCTGTCAAAAATCTGGCATCTGGTATGCATTGTATAGCATATTTAATGTGCCTAATTTAGGCGTATACCAAAAAAAAGGCGCATTGCATATTATTGGTAGCATATTTGATGTGCCTACTTTAGGTGCATTCAAAAGTGTCAATGCGCCTAGTTTTGGTGTATGACAGTTCGTTTATATACAGAATATGGCGTCAACAGTTTTTTGGTGCAAAATACACCAAAAAGGGTACAGCCGTAATGGGACATGTCGCTCTATATTTATATATTTTTTAAAAACCTACCTATTATTTATACAATAATTTTAATCCTACAAAAATTAGTGGCAACCTCAATTTTCCCAATTAAAATCCCTGTAATTTTCTCATGCTCTACATAGGTTAGGTTGGAATTTGCCAAGAATTCTATTTTTTATACGCCCAAAGGTGAAAACTTTTGATTTTTTTTTGTTTATATTTTAAAAATGGCCCTGCGAGCCAGTTACCAAAGAGGGCATCATGCTTTGCTTTAGTATGTCAGAGTACATGTGGGCATTCATGGTTCCCTCAATGAACTGTAGCTCCCCACACCCAGCAGCACTCAACCATGACACCCCCACCACCAAGCTTGACTGTAAAGAAGACACACTTGTCTTTGTACTCCTCACCTGGTTGCCACCACACACGCTTGACTCCATCTGAACCAGATACGTTTTTCCTGGTCTCATCAGACCACAGGACATAGTTCCAGTAATCCATGTCCTTACTCTGCTTGTCTTAAGAAAACTTTTTGTGGGTGGTTTTTTTTGCATCATCTTTAGAAGATGCTTCCTTCTGAAGTGACAACCTTGCAGACCAATTTGATACAGTGTGTGGCATATGGTCTGCGCACTGACAGGCTGCCCCCCACCCATGTAACCTCTGCAGCAATGCTGGCAGCATTCATCTCTGGATTTTTTGCTGAGTACATACACGTGGTCGACCATGGTGAGACCTGTTCTGAGTGGAACCTGTCTTGTTAAACTGCTACATGGTCTTGGCCATCATCCTGCAGCTCAGTTTCAGGATGTTAGCAACCTTCTTATAGCCTAGGCCATCTTTATGTAGAGCAACAATTCTTTTTTTTTCAGATCCTCAGAAAGTTCTTTGCCATCAGGTGCATGTTGAATTTCCAGTGACCAGTATGAGTGTGAAAGCAATAACACCAAATTTAGCACACTGTTTCCCCCATTCACACCTGAGACCTTGTAACATTATGGGCGCATCCCCACGGCACAGGACAAATACTGGTCGGTTTATCCGACCGGTATCTGTCCTGTTTTGCGGCCGTTCACACGCAGGGGGATGGCTTTTCTCCGCGATGACATTCTCCCATTGACATGTTCATATTCCGTCCGAAAACCGGACGGAAGAATGAACATGTACAATGTTTTCCAGGCCGGCGGTTTGCGGCCGGTTTTTCAGACGGTTTGTAAAACCGCAAACCGTCTGAAAAACCAGCCTCAATCCGGTGCCATGGGGACATGGCCTAAAAAGTCATGTGACACTGTGGAGGGAAAATGGCAAATTGGGAACAATTGTTTTCATTTTCACTTTGGGGTGTACTCACTTTTGTTGCCAGCGGTTTAAAAACCTTGATTTGGGTGAGTAATTTTTGAAGGGGCACACCAAATTTTTCAAGGGAAAACAAGCTGAAAACCCGACTACTTTTTTCTTTTTTTCAAATTTTCAAATTTTCAAAGTTGTTTCCCGAAAAAAATATAATACAATATTTACTCACGTTTGTGAGATACTGTAAGTGACTAGGGCACACATTTCTAACACATAAATCTAGAAGAATTTTGGGGAAAGGGGAAAACCCTCAGAAAACCCCCAGCGACATGCAAAGACAGGCTGTGAGCCAACAATCACTTCAGACCTCCACAATTTATGGAACTCCGAGGGAATTTAAAATGAAAAAGGTTTTTGCCCTTTTAATAAAGGGTCTTTTCACCCGTTTTTGGGTTTTTTTCCTTTTTTCGGAAAGTAATGTATAGGAAAAATTCACCTGAATTACTGATCATTGGACCCGCACTGACCCAAAACTTGGGTCTTTTAAAAAATTTGTCCCCCCATATATTTAGGGTACTTTTTTGAAAATATCCACAGGGTATGGCAAATTAAAAGACAAAAGGACTAGAAAAAACCCGTTTTCACCAGCCCTCACCCCTTTTTTCCCCATTTTGTTTTCACCCAGCTTAGATTCCGGTTCACTCTTCCTGCCAGACGACCTGTGGTGAATCACTCCTGCTCTAGATAAGGGCAAAAAAGCAGAGAAAGATGAAGGGGGAAAAGCAGGACGGTAACCAAAAAACCTGCTGCACTTAAAAGAGATAAATTCCCTTTTCGGGTAGAGAGCAAAAATCAAAAGGGCTAAAGTAATGAGAAAAAACTTCAAATTTCTTTCCCCAAAATGTTGAATGCTAATTTTTGTTGTTAGACAAAAAAAATTTAAGGTCTAATTACAAGCCCCCGTAAAATTGGTTTTCTTTGGCTTTTCCCCCCTTTTAAATCTAAAAAAAGAAATTAAAGCAGCTTTTGTCTTTTTGAATTAAGATAGGGTTTTTACGTGGCGCCACTTTCCTGACCCGCAAACTTTTTTGTTTTCTTTTTTCCCCCCGGGCCCGCTGTCACTCACCCCTCCTCGCTTCTGCTCCACTCTCGATCTATGTCCATGGCTGGCATGCGCGTACCCGTTCCCTAAGGCACGTTCTTTAAAATTTAAAGGGGCCCGCAAAAACCAACCCTTTTTTAGGTCGTTTCCCCCCACACCCCTCCATTCATTGGTGCCTCCTGCTAGTTTTTTTAGTTTACTTTTTTTTGAAAATTTCCTGATATCTGACCCCTTTTTCTTTTTTTACTTTTTCTATTCTCTGCCTACCCCCCTAACCCCCCCACCTTTCTGCATGTTACCTGATTACGTTTTGCCTGCTGCCAGTTCTCCTTCCGCCCGTGACCCCGGGTCGATTCTGCCTTCCCTTTCCCTTTTTGTACCATCTGCACCTTTGGCTGTACCCCGGGGCAGCCAATTCAGGGGTTAGGGCCTGTGAGTCCTTTCCCAAACAAAGTCCATTCCACCTTTCAGTGGGGTTTTGGTGGGAAAACCAGGGGGCTCCCCGACTCTCTTGAGGGACCCCAAAGGGTCCACCCCCCTCTGTCCCTTTTACGTTTAATCCCAAACGCATGACGAAGGAATCATGCAGGCCAAGCACCCTTTTATATCCTTTTTTTTAATCAACCCAAAGCTTTTATATAAATTAAAATTTCCGTTAAATACATTTGGTTAAAATATTTTTTAAATTTCCCCCCAAAAAAAGGGTTTTTAAAAAAAAATCCGCCAAAATCCCCCCCCAACCGGGGGTTAAACCCCCCCCATGTGGAACTTGGGGCCATTTGGGGGGAGGGTTATTTAACCCAAAACCCAATTCCAAAAAAATTAACTTTGAACAATTTCGGGGGTTCCCTTTCCCCAAAAATTGACCCCCTGCAAAATTCCCTGGGGGGTTTTAAAAAATTTTTCCCAATTATAAAGAAATTTTGGGGGAAAAATTTCCCCCCTTTGGGTTTAAAAAATTTTTGGTTAAAAAAGAAAAAGTAAAAACCAAAAAAAAATTTGACAATTTTTCCCTTTTTAAAAGTGAAAAAAAGGGTTAAAAAAAATAAAACCCAAAAAGGGTTTTTGGGGTAAACCCCCAAAATTTAAAAAATAAATTGGGGGGTTGTAGGTTTTTTTTTCCCCAAAAAATTTTTTTTTTTTAAAAAAAATTTTAACCAAATGGAAAAAATATTTAAAAAAAACCTTAAAACTTACAAAAAAAAGGAAAATTTTGGGGGAAAAAAATTTTGCCAAATTTTTAAAAAATTTAAAAACTTTTTTTTTTAAAAATTTTTTCCAAAAAAAAACCCAAAAGGGTTAAAATTTTAAAAAATAAAATAAGTAAAAACTTTAACTGGCAATTTAAAAAAAAAAAGGGCCCTTTTAAAACCCCATTCCCAAAAAAAAATTTCGTCATAAATGTGCCCCAAAAATTCCTCTTTAAAAAAATTCCCCTTAAAAATTCCAAAAAAAAAATTAAAAAAATTTTTTTTTCCCCAAACTGGGGGTTCAAAAAACTTTTTTCCTTTTAAAAAAAGATTTTTATTTTAAAAAAAGTTGCAAAAACCTTAAACCAAGTTTAAACCTGGAAAACCAAAGTCCTTTTTTTTCCAAACCCCCTCCAAAAGGGTTCAAAAGAAAAAAACCTTTAAAAAGGAAAAAAGGGCCCCCCGGGCAAAAAAAAACTTTGTCGAAAAAACAAGCCCCCAAAACCCCTTTACAAAATTTAAAACAGGTTCCAAAAGAAACTTCCCAAATTTTTTTAAAAAAAACCCTTTTTTGGGCCCTTTAAAAAAAGGGGGGTTAAACAAATTTTTTAAAAAGTTTTTTTTTATCCCGGGGGATGGGTAAAAAGGAGAAAAAAAAATTTTTCCCCCTTCCCCGAAATTTTGGGGAAAATTGGCCCCTTGGGAAAAAAAGTGAAATTTTTTGAAAAAAGGGGGGAAACTTCAAAAGGCACCTTTTTTCTTTGGGGGTTTAGTATTAGGCCCCCAACCTTTTTTTAAAAAAAATTTTTGTTTTTCCCCCTTAATGGAAAAAGATTTAAAAGGTAGGGTTGCCCCTTGGAAAAATTGGGAACCCATTTTCCTTTTTTTATTTTTTCCCGGGGCCCTTTTATTTTCCCAAATTTTCATAAAATTTTTTTCCCGGGGAAGGGGGGGGGGGTTTTATTTTTTTTTTTAAGGAACCCTTTTGGGAAATGGGGAAGTTAAACTTAACCCCGGGAAAAGTTTTAATTTTCCTTTCTTTTTTTGATTTTAAATTTAAGGGTAACCCAAGGGGGCCCACCCTAAATTGCCCCAAAAAATTTTTTAAGAAAATTAAAAGGCCCCTTTCCATGTCTTCCCTTTTGGGGGTTTTTGGTAAACAGGAAAAATATCTTTAAAAAAATTAAAAATTTTTCAATAATTTTGGAAATGCCCTAAAACTTTTAAAAAAAGGGTTAAAAAGGAAATTTTTTTTCTTTTTAGAAAACCCCCAAGGGAAAAAAATTTTTCTTCAAAAAACATTTTTATTTTTGTTTAACATTTTTGGTTATTAAAAAATTTTAAATTAAAATTTAAAAAAATTGATTTTAAAATTTTATTAAAAGGGTAGCCAAAAATTTTAACCCCCTTCTGAGGCTTTTAAAATGGGGCCCGAACCCACCCAATTGATGGTATATCCTTTTTTGGAAAAATTTTTTCCCTCAAAATTTTTTGGGAAAAAGGGAAAACACCCCTTTTTTTAATTTTTCCTAAAAATTTTTTAAAAATTTTCAATCCCAAGTTAACCCGGAAAAAAAAATTTGAATCACTTAAAGGGGGTTTTGTCAAAAAATAATTCCCCCCTTTAAATGCCAAGAAAAAAAATAAGGGGGGGTAGAGGGGGCCGAAACAAGCCCTGGAAGGGAAAAAACCTTCATGTTTATTAAAATAAAAAATTTCAAAAACAGACTTTTTCCAAAAACAAATAAATTTCTTCCAAGGGGTTTTTTCCCAACTCCGGGTTCAAATTTTCCCTTCCAACCCCCCTGATTCTGTTAAATAAAATTTTAAGGGAAAAAAGGGAAAGGAGGTTTACCTAAAAGGGTTTTTCCCCCCTTTTTGTAATCCAAATTTGGAAAAGGAAAAAAAATTCCCAAAATTTTGGGGGGCCCCTTTAAAAAAAAAATGTGGAAACCCCCTTTTTTTTTATTAAAAAATGAAAAAAATTTAAAATAAATCTAAAAAAATGGCGGTTGCATTAACAATAAAAAACTTTTTAAATTTAAAACCCAAAAATTTTTGCCCCTTAAAAAGTTTAAGGGAATTATTGGAAAAAAATTTAAAAAGGGGAAATTTTTGATGTTAATTAAAAAAATTTAAAACTTTCTGGAAAATTTGGGGTAAAAGGCTCATTTTCAAATTTGGGCACTGTGGGTTAAAGGTCCAAAAAGCTAGGTTAAAGGGAAAAATAGAAGGGGGTATTTTTACCTCCCGGGTTTTTAAAATTTAAAACTTTTCCTTAAGGCAAAAACTTAAAAAGCACACAAGTGGGAAAAAATATTAAAACTGGAATTGTTTTTTTTTAAAAAGATTTTATTGTCCCTTCCTTTGGGTTTTGGAAATTAGTGGAAAAGTATAATTTGGGGATTAAAAATTTTGTTTTTTTGGTTAAATTTTAACAAGGTGGATCCTTTGGCCGTGAAATGCGGGCTGGTCCCCCCTTTTTTATAGACTTGGGGGAATTTTAAAGGCCTTGGAGAAAAAATTTTTTTTGGAAATGAAAGTAATTGGAAACATTTTAAAACCCCAAAAAGTTTTTGCCCTTAAGGGGAAAACCAAAAAAAAATTAAAAAATTTTATAATACCCTTCCATTTTTTTCTTTTTGGTTTTATAAAGTTTTAAATTTTTTCAAAATTTTTAAATGCCCCCAAAAAAACCCCTTGTTTTTTTTTTGCCAAAGAACCAAAATTTTTAAAAATTTTTATTTAAAAAAAACTAAAAAGGGATTTTAATTTTAAGAAAATTTGGGTTTACCTCCCAAAAATTCCCGATTTTCAATCTGACTTAAAATTTTGATAGGGCAAAAAACAAATTTTTTGCTAAGGGTTTCCCCTCCACCTCCTTAAAAAAAAGTTGGGAAACCCCCCCTTTTATAAAAATGAAAATAAAAAGAAGTCCATTGGATCTTTTTTGTTGAATTTAAAAGATTTTTATTTATTTGTTATTTTTTTCAAATTTTTGAGGTGTAAAAACCGGGGGACAATTTCCCCTGAAAAAATGTGGTTAATTTCCGATGGGGTTTTTAAACAAATTTCAAACTTTTGAAATTGAGCTATTTCTGTCTGTTTCAGGGGCGAATCTCTCCTCTCAGTAGGTGGGTCTCTCCTCCCAGGAGGTGGGTCCCTTCCCTCAAGAAGAGTTGTGACATTATTTATTGTGTTTAAGCAGTTGGGAAGGGGGAGGTTGTCCACCTGCCCGACCTCCTGGGAATGTTTTTATTCTCAGAGCTGTCACCTTCCTCCCAGACTTTCACAAACTCCTTGTAAGGGAGACACCCCCGCACGCTGTAATCAGTTATGCCTACAGCCGAATGATTAAACCAAAAGTGAGGAATGCCGCTAAAACCCCCCCTTTCCCCCTCTTTTTAAAAAGGCAGGAGGGTTTGAAAAAGACTTTTAAGGTGGGTTATATGGGGGAAGCACAGGGTATAAGGGTTTGTTATAAAGGGGGGGAAGTAATTCTAAAACAGCTAGAAAAACTCAGTAATTGCCCAGAAAACTTTACATATTTAAATTCACTGAGAGGATTTTTAAAAAGAAGGGGCTGGGGAAAACCCCTTTAAATTTTACAAAACACCCTCTCCGGCAGTTCCTTTCACTTTTTTTTTTCCACAGCTCAGAGGGGTTTAAACACAGAGTTTCAGCCCGCCAATCAAACACTGAGGGTTTTTCCCACCGGGGGGGGGTTCCCAACAGGCTGAAAAAGGGAAAAATCGTAACCCCAAAAAAAAAGGGGGGAAAAGGGGGGAAATGGCCCCCGCCACCTGCGCAGAAATTCTTGTCCCCAGAATTTGCTCATTTTCGCTTTAAAAATTATATAGGGATAAAACAATTGCAAAAGTGCTTAAATTTTACTGTCCCCCATCATTTAAATAGATCTTTGTTGCAAAAAACCCCTTTTTATTTGAACCCAAAAGTTGTATTTTTAAAAAGCCCTTTGTTCTCCCCCTACCCTGGTTTCCTTTATTACCAAAAATATTTTTAAATTTTCTTTTTAAAAACCGTTTCAAAAGGGGGAATAATATGAAAAACATAAAAAACTACAAACAAAAAGGGTAAAAAAATGTTTTTAAAATTTTTACTTTTAGGCTTTCCCTATCTCACCATCCCTACAGCTTTTAAAGATAAACAAACCCTCAAAATAAATTTTTTCTTTCAAAAATGAAACATTGCTTAGTTGGGAGATTATTGTCAAGCTACCTTTTTTTCTCTTTAAAAAACTAAATTGGAATTTTTTTATTTTTTTGTTAAAAATTTGTAAATTCCCCCTTTGGCTTTCAAAAATTTTTAAAACCTTTTTGGGGAAAGCTCTGGATCAGATTCCCCAACATGTCTCAATTGAAATCTGATCTTTAAGGGTTTTTTTTAAAAACGTTCCAAATGTTGGGGCATACTGAAGATTATTTGGGACAATGGGAATTTTCTTCAAAATCTGCCCCAAGTGTTTTGATTTGGGGTTTAGGCTTGGGGGCTTTGGGAGCCAAAACCAACCATTTCTTCTCCAAAAATCGAAAAAAAAAAAAAGCTTTTGGTTTTTTTTTTGTCATGCTGGGCTATTATGTCGGCCTTTCATAAAAATAGTATTCAAAATGTTTACGTAAAAACCCCTTGTTGGATACTCCCAAAAATAGCTCGGGATTGAGATCTCCCTCAATTTCCCGGGGCCCAAATATCCCCAAAGCCTTTTACTTTTGAAACAAAACCCCCTAAAAAAACAAGGGTTTCTCCACCCCAAACTTGGGGGAAAATTTCCCTTTAATTTTCCCCAAACCCTTAGGCCCCCTTTTCCCCGTACTCTTCCAAACCCCCTTTCACCCACCCCGAGCCCGGGGCCCCCCCCTTTTTTTCCCTTTTATCTCATCCCCCCCAAAATTTCCCCCTTTCCCCGTCTTCTTTTGTCCCTTTCTGGACTTATTTCTTTAAAATCCCGGGGCGGCACCCCCTTTTTGTTTAAAATTTTAAAAATTTAGACTTTTTTGCCTTTTTTTTTGGGCCCCCAAAAAAACCCGCCATTTTTGAATGCAAGTCAAAATGGGGGGCTTGCAAAGGACGTCTGTGGTCTCACATAATGGGAACATACAAATCACCTTAATTTCCCGTGTTTGTTGCGCCCAGAACTGATAGCCTTGTGATGAGCCACTTTTGACTCTGATTTTTTGCCTGGAAAATTCCCAAACCTTTTTTGGGTTTTTGGATGGGTTAAAATTCATTTCATTTTCTTTCCCGCTAACAAAGAACCAAAATGGCAGGGGTTGGCAATTTTCTTGGGCCGGAAGGGGGACCGGGCATACGTTTAGCTGGATGTGCTGTTTTTTTTGGGAAATTTTCATCTTTTTTGGGTGCTCCCGATTTTTGAACCAAAGAAAAATTTTTCCCTTTTGGATCAACCTAATAACACACTGAGTTCTAGGGAATATGAAAAAGGTTGTAAAATTTTAAAATTTACCAAGGGAAAAAAAAAAGTTTTTTCCCCACCAGGGGCAAAAAACAGTAAAAAATGCAGTTTTCATGACAAAAATCTGCAAAAAACTAAGCATTTTTTTTAAAAAGTTTTCAAGTTAAATTTATTAATAGAAAAGTAAAAATGGCCCATAAAAATTAAAGGTAGTTTTTAAGTTCCCAAACTGTAAACGGGGGGTAAAAAATAAAAGGACCCTGAAAGTCAAAAGTTCAAAACATTGTTACCCTTTTGCTTGTCAGTGTATATTCATTTAAAGCTCTTACTTAATTTCTTGAAGCTGGCTTTAGATGATATATCATTATTGATTCAAACAGTATAAAGACTGTCGTCACTTGATGTAATCTGGGGTAAATGTTTTTGTTAGGCTGTATAATATATGGTCCCTGGCAATACTCTTGCTTGAACAGAGCATAAATTGGGTTTGGGAAAATGAAATGAGACCGACTTATGTAGATGTGGATACCTTGGGTTGCAAAAGATAAACAACATGCTGAGTTCTTTTGCAAAAGTAAGAAGTCAGAGGGTCAAGGCAAGTGGGGGGAACAACCCGAATTTTTTCAGAACAAACCAGGGCCCGGGAAAGAGGGGCCTTTAAATAAAAGCTATTTTTAGGTCTAACACTTTCTTTGTTGCCCATAGAAACCAATCAGAGCTCCCCTTTAATTTTTTCAGAGCATTATATAAAAAGAAAGGTGCGCTCTTACACCTAGACAGTTTTCGTGCATGTCTCCCTAGGGCTTTGAGTAGCTTTGGGTGACAGGACATTGGCTGAGGAGTAAGACCTTTGGCAACACTGGCATTTAAAATCCTGGAAGTCAGCATGTGCTAAAGGTAGCACCAGAAATACCAGCAGGTGGGGAGCAGGGATGGGCCAAGAAGATAATGGAGCATGGCAACTGGTAGAAGAGCAGCGGCAACTGCAATTACTATCCCTTTATGCTACTTCATTTGTCAGAGGGGGAGTTGAAATTTGTGGATAAAAGTTGGGAGTTGATGTTCTCCACCAGATCCCAGGGCTTCTTCACTTCCAGGATCTCAGCATCTGGAGCAAAGACAGCAGTAGGACTCCAGGAAAAGTGGTGAAATTAGGAGTATGGTACCCAAAAAGATTCTGGAATGCAAAGCTTGTAGCATATTGGATTGTAGCATATTGAACTGTATAAGGATCAGAAAAACACCAAGGTGCCACTTTTATAACATGGAGTCCTTAGATAAATATGTTTCTAGGAGAGCCAAACCTTCTCTTCAGACATAAATGGGGTAAGGAGGAAGAGGCACTGCCTTTCCTATCAGCATTACTTTTATACTAAGAAATGGATCTGTAAAAAAAATTCATAGTGCCCTAGATATCTGTAGCCATCAAGTCAGCAAGGAGTTAGGAAGAGGCACCTGAAAAAGTTGCCTGTACAAAACAAAAACTGCAGATGCCTTACTGGATTCTCCCATGAAAATATTTTGGAGGCCACTCTCTCAGTTGTCCTGTCAGGAGGAAATACAATGCTGGAGACAGTTTTCGGAATTTGACACGTTCTGCTAGACTGTTGGACTGATGGAAAATATAAGTAAAGCATGCAAGAGACTGACCTTAATATTTTGTGAAAGAGTGATCCTACAGTGGAACAAAGATATTTCCAGGAGGGATTTCAGAGATTCACACACAACTTCAAGCAGAATGCATTTGAGAACAATAATAAACTAGGGTTTAGTTGTCAAATCAGTAGGGTAAAAAGAACGGTACTATGCATCTGTCCTAACATTCATGACTACTGGACAAAAGTAAAAGCCAAAGTGGGAGAAGAATGAGGACCAAAAGACTTGGTAGAGATTCAGGCAATAAACAAACCACAAGTAAAGCAGGTTCTTGTTGTCGGTGGAGATGGTCATTGGGTGGCATGCCAGTTTAACACCAGTTTAATAGCCAGCTAGTCATGTTCTGCTATGCTGTAGTTCTTCTGTAGGAGTAACGGCTTTGGAGAAGAAACAGCAAGACTTTGGGATTTGGGTAGGGATTTAACTGAAACCAATGGACATGTTCAAAGCGCCTGCCAGGTATTGAAGGTAATTTTTCATTTGCCACCTTCTCATATTTAAATAAAATTGTAGGTCCCCCTAAGCTACAGGAGACCAGAACTTGCATGCTGTTACCCTTTGATGCCGCCCCATCCTCCTGCCTGCTGTTACTGGTTGCTTGTTCTTTGCTGCTACTGTTTTTCACAGCATTCGTTGATCAATCATGGTCCTCCTTCCAGGTACTTTTCCTGTTGCCATTCTCCTGGGCAACCAGTGTGTATTTGCTGGTGCATAGACTTTTAATGGGTCAGTGCGCACCGAAGATCTGCTTCCTCAACTAATGTCTTTTGGCCATGGTCTATATGACTTGGCTAGTGCTCTTGGCTTAAGCAATAATGTTTTTTAGTTCCTGTATTGAACAAAGGTCTTCTTCTGATACATATACTCTGTTCCGGAGTCTGTTAGTTTACTGACAACATCTGTTTGCCTGCACCTTGCCCTGGTGGTCTGCTTATTCTATGTACTGCCTGAACTCTCTCAGCCCTGACATCAGCTTGTCCACCACCTTAACTAAACTTTGCCCACCCTGACCTCCCTCTGAGTGACTGCATTTATTATCTAGTTCTAGGTTACCACGTGTAAATTCATCAGCTGTTGCAATCACAGACTATTCTCAGAGTTATGACCTGGGGAATTCCTGTAGCTATGTGCAGATTCCTGTACAGGGGTTAAAGGTGAATAGCAGGCGGTGCCTTATACAATGCTCCTTAGTTTAGTTCTGCACCAAATCTGAAGCAACCCACATAATTACTTATACTACAGGTTGGGATCATATCACATATTAAGCCCCGTCTAGATTCTCCTTGATGCCGTGGCATTGGTTCAGTCTCTTAGAATAATAGTGAATTTAGAGTGCCATGAGGACAAACAGCATCAGTAAGAAAATTAGGCAATCAAATAATCTGTTTGGCGGTCTATGTCTCAGCTTGTTGCTTATAGAAGCTGTCAAAGAAATCAGGCTGTCCCAGGCTTAGACAGGGACATCCACATAACAGGCAAACACCAAAAATGGTAGTGTCCATCCAATGGATAATCTGATTTGACTTCCAAACTGTGACGAGTTCATTCTTTTGAAAGAACAGAAATTGTAGAAGCAGAGGACTGATGGATCTCAGCAGAACATAAAGAAGCTCGCCGGCCCCATAGACATTCATTATTCACGGCGTGTACACGCCGTAAATAATGTGCATGTCACTTTCTCCCCCCTCGGCGTATTCGCCGAGCGGGGAGAAGAGACGGAATCCACAGTTCTCTATGAGAACTGTGGATTACCGTAGTTACTGGGACGGATTGGAGCCGTACTGCAGCGCAAATCCGGCGCGCAGTACGGCTCCAAGCAGTCCCAGAATAAGCCGTGTGAACGAGGCCTGACCAAATAACAGTCAGATTTTCTTACCGTTTTTTTGTCTTTTTTTGGCACGTAGAGGGATGACTTTTGTCTGCAGTTTTTAAAGATTCAAACTGTCCCCTTTCACACCCACATGTTCATGTCCTGCCGAAAAAGAGTCAGAAGAATGAACATGTTCTAAGTTTTTCGTTACGCCGACGATGTAAAAAGCTACCCGGCGAAAAATCCATTCAGTGGGGACTGCTGAACGGATTTTCTATTAAAGTCTATGAGGGAGCGTTGCATGTCGGTTTTCAGACGGTTTCTAAAATCGCAAACCGTCTGAAAAACCGACCAAAATACCATGCCGTGGTGACAAGCTCTAAACTTGCATTAATTCTTCATGGAAGACAGGCATACAAACCCAATGGTCTTTAAAAAGTGGACACCACCTAAAGCATCTGACTAACACATTCAGTCTCATAATGCCTTTCTCTTAATCCGATGTTAATCCTGTTAGCCAAATTGATAAGGACATCCAGAGTTGCTGGCAGGTCTTGACCCTCTAACTTGTCTTTGATATGCCAGGTTAGTCCTAAGCCAAAGGGAGGATACCAATTCCTCAGTGTTCCATCTAAGCTCATGTAGGATATGGAACTGAATAGAGTATTGGCCTACAGAGGATATGGTTTGATGTAAATGAAGCAGAGAGGATATTGCAGATGAAGCCTAACCAGGTTCTTCAAAAACTCCTGAGAGTTGCAAGAAAATCCCACAGGTTGGAGATCACACTCACACTATTCCAAAGTGGAGAGGCCCAGGCCAACACTTTCACAGACAGCATGGGAACTCATGTGCCAAGACCCCAGAGTGAATGGTGAAATCCAGAACAGTGAGGCTGTAGATACAGTTTATTAATCAGGTCATATACTTCAGGTAAGGGTATATCGGCAGGATTCATGGCCTGAGGAGACTGACATGATCTCTGCCAGAGTAGATGTGAGTATCTTGGGGTGCAGAGGACTTGGCATGGGGTAAAGGGAAGAGAGTGACATATAAGAGATTCCTAGATCTTCACATTTTATCCTTAACCAGAGATTTGGACTAAATTGCATATTTTTCAATGGGTTGCTACTTGAAAATTACATGTTTATAACTTTGGGAACCCTAAATGATTTTGAATATATATTATTTGCATTAACAGTTGGTAAGTAAAGGGATGTAAGAAACGTTTAATGGTTTGGGGGATTACCACACCTTTTTCAATGGATGTTATGCTGGTATTTTCAGAAGTTATAGATCTATTACTGTGTCCACTTGTTCATATAAAGAACTATAATGTGGTTGTATAATTTAAGGAACAGTTCTACCCAAACTCTTCTGTAATGGTTCAATTTCTAGAAATTTCAGTGAGGAACTAGAAGACTTGAGTATAAATGTAATATACTACACTCAAAATAATTTTTTTGGGGGGGCCTAAAAAGGAATATGAGAGAGTTGGGTAGTACTGATACCTCACATGCACAGGGTAATGTACATGGGTGCAGTACAGGGTAATGAAAAAGATATAACTGGTACAGATCTAGCTTTGGAGAATGGCCTTCATTTTATGTTTGCTTCCTAGTGTAAATGCTTATAGGAACATGTTATATGATATTTTGATAAAGAAATAAATATGTCTGCGCCCATATGTTCTATCCAGGGCATGAAATATTTGCACCACAGGAAATTTGTTCATGGTCGCCTGAAGTCTCGAAACTGTGTTGTAGATGGACGTTTTGTTTTAAAAGTGACCGACTATGGTTACAATGAAGTTTTACAAACTCAAAGGATTCCACATGAAGAACCTTCTGCACTAGGTAAATATAACAACGATACTATATATTTATATAAAGGTACAAACCCTTAATATTATAACTGTAGTGAACCCTAAAAACAGACCTATATCAAACTCACAGTATAAGCTGATACATGAGGATTTGGCATATGCTGGCTGTTCCCTATGGTTGATGCCCACTGCCACTGGCCTGGTGTGGACATTTAGAAACCACAGCAGAGCTAGACTGGGACTAAATGGCAGTCCTGGTACTCAAACCCAACCAGTCCACTTACAATATCATGAAGCCCAAATCCCCAAATCATGGAGAAAATAGCATTAGGCAAAGTTTGATTTAGCCCCCCATCATTACTCACAGAAGGGAGAAAATAAAAGTGGAATTTAGCACCTAATTAAATGGTACCACTCGAAATTACCTAAATTACACATTTTACTACCTGCGGTTAATTATATTACAAACTGTACCCCTTTAAATTAAATATTTTGCACATCATACACCTGAAATTATATAAGAAACACAACACCCACCCTAAAATGAATTATACTACGTGTCATACCCCCTGGTAATTATATTATACAATGTATCCCCTGAAAATTGCTATAATATACACAATAGCTCCTTAAATAATTATTTTCCACACCATAACTCCTAAAAATAAGATTACACACTGTGGCCCCTAAAAATAAAGATCATTCTAGAGGTCTAGAGAAGTGGGTTAATGTAAGGACTCATAGTGTTAATATAAGGATCCTGGAGCATCTAGGGCAGCAAGGGGGTTAATGTAAGGACTCACGGAGTTAATATAAGGATCCTGGAGCAACTAAGGCAACGAGTGGGTTATTGTAAGGACTCATGAGGTTAATATAAGGATCCTGGAGCATCTAGGGCAGCAAGGGGTTATTGTAAGGACTTATGGTGTTAATATAAGGATCCTGGATGGTTTAAGGCAATAAGGGGCTTAATGTAAGGACTCGTAGTGTTAATATAAGGATCCTGGAGCATCTAGGGCAGTGAGTGGGTTATTGTAAAGACTCATGGTGTTAATATAAGGATCCTGGATGGCCTATGGCAATGAGGGGGATAACCCTTTCAGTTTTAAACTCCCCCTAAATTTGATTGAATCAAGTTAGAGTGATGACATTTGTAAGTATATTTCTGACTTTTCATTAATAAGGCTTGTTGTGACATATATGCATTAGCTTTGTTGTCAAAGCTATACATCATTTTTATGCTAAATGTGTTATAAAAACTACAATTAATCACATACCATCCTTATGGTCCTGAAAGGGTTAATGTATAAATCCCTGGTGGAGAGCAGGGGAAGGATCAATGCTGAATGCCTAGTGGTCTAGGACAGTATGGGGGTTAGTATACAGATCCTTGGTAATATAGGGCAGTGAGATGATTAATGCAAAGCTCTTTTGTGTATTAAAGGAGTTAATGTAAGTATTCCTGGTGGCCTAGTGCAGTAAGGGGGTTCATGTAAGGATCCTTGATTGTCTAGGGGGTTTGAAGGGTTTATGTAAAGATCCCTGGAGGGCAGTGGAGGTATTAATGCTACATACCTGGGGTCTTGTGATTATTCACCTCTAGGTGACATAAAAAATAACCAAAAAGAATATTAACAAAAATAAATTATATTGTTACATTTGTAAAAATATAACATAATAAATTATCACTGTATTTATTCTAAATTGTGAACGATGTTAAAAATTAAAAACTGTGCCAGTATTGTTGTTTTTTGGTAACCTCATCTTCTAGGAAAAATGTAGTATAAAGTGATCGAAAACTCATCTGTACTGTTTAGTGGTACCAATAAAAATTGCAGTTTACCCCACAGAAAAACCCTAAGGTTGTGTCTATATGAAAGAGTGTAAAATACTGGTCGGATTCTAATTAGAATCTGAACAGTATTTAAAAGGCGGGATTCATTTTTTGTCCCAGTTTTTTGCCGCAGTTTTCGAATTTCGATGCCCCATTCAATAGAACAGTACTATAATCTGCCATTTTTCTGGTGGATTATAGAACATGTTCTAAGTTTCTTTCAAAACCGTCGATTTCTAAATCTGACCTCAGAAAATATGAGCTGTGTAGACCACAGGTCGGATTTTCTGTTGAGGTCTATGAGGATGATTATACAGTCGGAATTTATGGATTCTAAATACTGAATCCGCTTAAAAATCCAACTGTAAACCAGTGCTGTGTAGACATAGTCTATAAGTGAAGCATTCTTTTAACCCTGCAGAGCAAAATTTTCTTCAATGAAAAGAAAAGGCTATAGCTGGCAATAAACATTCAATAATTATGGACAGATGCTACCACTTTCTTCATCATGTGATGTATAGTGCAGACTGACCTTCCCCCACACTGTCTGACTCTCTAGCTATAGCTTTGAGGATCATTCTTTAGGTGTCAATTTGAACACACAGCTCTGAGGGTTTGATGTCAACAGTACTCTTCCATGTTACTGCAAGACTAAAGCTGTATATTCAGATTGCCCCGTGTCTGTTAAAGGGGTTGTCTCACTACAGACATTGATGTCTTATTACTAGGATATGCCATCAATGTCTGACAGGTCCAGGTCCCGTACCCGCACCCGTCACCTAAACAACCCCGAAACCTCTCCTTTCTGAACAGAGAGGCGGTCAGAACTCTCCTATAGATTTGCTTGGGAGTTCCGATTTTTTACCCCTGAAGAAGCCCATTATGGCAAAAGCACATAAGGATTCCTATACAAATCTGCCACTATAACTATTATCATGTGATAACATTGTTGTGTTTTGTATAGCATTTGTACCTGTATATGGAATTTTCTTTACATCTTATGACTTGAGTTTAATTGCACTAGCACGTTTTGCACTTGCTTTACTTATTTTGTGCATTAAATGCATATATTTTTCTTATATAGATATTAGCACTGTATTTTAAGCACTTCAGCACTTTGCCATATTACTAGTATTTATTTTTCAGTGTTATCCTTTATGAAGTAGCCATCAATTTTTGGTATATTATGGTATCATTATGCTTTTTACTGAGATCATTTTTCATTTTCGTTTTTCAATTTTTATTTGATAATTCATTAAAAATCACATTATTAAGATTCTTTTTTTCTTGTGATTATATTGGATTTTGTTTTACTGCTAAGTTTATCTGGGATTTATATTTTGTGGGTTTTTTATGATTGCGGATTTTTACTCTGTATGAAGTAGGTTTGAATATGAAGTAGCCCCATTCAATGGGGCTAATCCATGTTCTGTCTACCCAACGTGGTTTCCATGGGGAATTCTCATTGATTATTGACAAGTCACATATTTTTTACATGATGTGGATTTCCAAAATAATAGGGCATGAATTCTAGTCCACTGTGTAAACAAAGCCTAAGAGTATGCAAACTTTTAAATGGGAGCAATTCATACTTTCCATTATTTATTTGTTCATCCTCTTAATGATCAGGCCTATTTTGGTCCCAAGGACCAAGTTTTTAATTTTATTTTCATTTTTCCATCAACACCTTCCAAAAATCATCAAGATTTTTTTTATTTTGTCTGTTGACTTAGCTGTATGAGGGCTTGGTTTTTGTGGGATGATTTCAAATTTTAATGGCAAAATTCTGAGTTACACACAACTTGTTGATTACCTTCTATTAACTGTTTCTGGAGGGTGGAATGAAAAAAACAAAGCATTCCATTTTTGTTATAAAGTTTATTTAACGTTGTTGTTTTTTTTTTAGTCCTACCAGGGGACTTCACCTTGTGATTATATGATGCATTGCTATATTCCCAATTACCGAAGCATTATTGCCTGTTGGTGTAAAATTAACAGGCAATCTATTAGAAGCACTGCCTAATAGGTATACCTATGGCCCATGTTCTCTGGGTACCGATAGGTGACTAAGGGATCCACACAATCTGAATCCTGTATGTGTGTCAATTTGTAGCAAGTAGCCACCTCGGTAGCCATACGTGTACTTAAAGGGGTGTTTCCGGGAGTTAAAAATGCTCTTTGAGCCATCAGGGCATGATAAACAATAGAGGATAAGACTCATACTTATCTCCTGGATGCTTCCGTTCATTTCCGGCGAAGCAGTGAACGGACATCATTGACCTGACAGGTACAGCCAATGACAGACCTGAGCGGGCACATACTGCTTACTTCCTGGATGGACAGGACTGCCGCCAGGACTGAACGGGAGCATCAAGAGGTAAGTTTGAGTCTTATCTTCTATTTTTAATTATGCATTGATGGAGCAAGGAGCTTTCTTAACTCCTGGAACACTCCTTTAATGATTTGGCATTAAATGGGTTACCCACAGAGTAAAATTGATGTGGGAAGATTGCAAATTGAATAATAAACAATTTCCCCATTCATCATTATTAAAAATTCTGTAGCATATATGTTTTAGCTGCTGCCTTAGTGATCCATAGTGTACAGCTTATCTCTAGGGGATACGACCATCAACAAGGACTTCTCTGTCCTGGTAACACATGCTCAGACATCACCTTTTCTCTTGGGCAGCTACTGTAAGTCTATAACCTGCCTAATAATCACACCCACTCACTGATGAGTGAGTAATCAACCCCAGTTGCTTCTCCTGTCCTCTTTACTCTTTAGTAATTAGTCAAACAGTGCAAATAAATAAAAAGAAAAAAGAAACCTCAATCATGCATATGCATTGAGACCAAAAAAATCAACATTTGGTTCCTGCAGGTATTTCAATCTAGTACCTTCCTATGTTGAAAGGCAGAAGTAATAGCCACTCAACTACATTTTATCTGCTCACAGCTCTTTATTTAAACAGACCTTTGGTTGGCTAGAGTGAGCACACTGTGGGGAACGGCATGGTGATGTCAGCCTGCTTGGTCACATGATATGCAGTTCAAACATATCATATACATCCCCTTTTGAAAACACTGTAAGCTGAAGCAGGACAAACCAGGCTTGAAATGCCTTTGTGGGAAAACCCCTTTAAGAGGTTAATTATTGTGCTATTCTATTTAACATAAATATTTAATTGGACTCCTATTATTGTTTTGCCTGATCTCTCAAGTTTTCTTAAATATGTTACACATTCTGCATAAGGTATGTAACCTTTTGAGCACAATTATACAGCGTATCAATTCTTTTATTAGAATTCTAACTAAACATTTTGTATATTACTATACCATTACAGAATTACTCTGGACATCACCAGAGCTACTGAGGGATCCACATGCAGCTTTGCATGGCACTTTCACTGGAGATGTTTATAGCTTTTCCATAATTATGCAAGAGGTAGTGGTGCGTGGGCCCCCATTTTGTACTTTGGAACAAACTCCAGAAGGTAAATACATTTTGAATAACATGTTGATGTGGATTAATGTTTGTCATGGATGTTTCAAGGTTTTATATTGTTAGTGGCTGGTTAACTTTTTATATTGTACATCCAAAGTTCACTTTTGACCTCTTGCACACTTAAAGTTTCTAATAGTTATGTAGCAAGCAAATTAAATTTTTAAGCAGTACATGTAATATAAAAACCTGGCCAAGTGTTCCCTACAGCAAAATGTATCCTCCTGTATATGGGGTAATCTAAACCCAAGGTCTGGATGAAAGGTGCACATATTCTTTCTCTGTATGAGGGGAACATAAACCAAAAACAACATATAATGGAAGAATACTAAAGATAAGCAGTAAATATATGTCATAATCCAGTGTATGAACTATTTGAACTACTTACAGATGCTGTTATATCACATAATATTGCCATATTGGATCTTTCTCCTCACTGGTTAGTATGCGGAGCTACAGTTGCTAGGCCCGCTCTCTGAAAACCACATTTCCCACAAAAGTTCCTTCATCCAGCTGAGCTATAGATTCTATATATACTATATCCACCCCACATGTATATGTATATTTGTGTATGTGTGTACAGACCTCAGTCTCCTTTCTATTCTGCAGAGCTGTTCCTCACACAACAAGTCTCTCAGTTCAGCTCAGTTATCTCAGTCAGCCTAACCAGGAAGTAACTCGCAGAGCCTGTCCTACTTCCTGTAGGACGGGTTTCTGCTGAGGAAGGAGCCTGGTGGCCATTTTGTTCTTCTATAATGATTATACCTTAGACAAAATGAGCAGATTTTTCTAATTAAAGTTATTTAGGATTTTTTTTATTATGATATGTAGTTTATCTGTTTTTTTCTTTACCCAGAGAACCCCTATAAAATGGACCTTTAAATCACCTCACGAGAACCTTATGAAGTAATAGAATACTAAAATATTAACACTTTCTTCATTATGCCTAATTAGAGAAATAAAAGCATTTCACCTGTAATTCAGTTGAAAAAGCATGGGCCCTTTAAAAGAGGACTAAGTAGGGCCAAGTCGGCTCCTGACAGCGTGATGGATCACTATGTTGACAGATCTGTGAAACTTCGTGCTCCTGAGCTGGGAGAGTCCACTGTGCAGAGGGGAGCCTGTAAGGGTCCGTCCACATGACAATCATTTGCAGACAGAAATCCATGCAGATTCGGATTTTAATAACCATCAAAAACCAACTATAAACGATCCCCTCCTGTCCCAAAAGAAAATCTGCATTGTAGTCCACATGACTCAGATTTTCTGAGGCCAGATTTCAAAACAGCCATTTTGCAAAAAACATATAAAATGCTCAATCTTCTGGCATACTTCACTGGGAAAACTGCAGAAAATTTACTCACAACAGTGTGTACACCCTTCACATTTCTGTAAATATTGTATTATATATTTTCATGGGACAACACTGAAGATATGACAATCTGATACAATGTAAAGTAGTCAGTGTGCAGCTTGTATAACAGTGTAAATTTGGTGTGAACTCAAGATAACAACACACAGTCATCAATGTCTAACCCGCTGGCAACAAAAGTGAGCATCTTGATAAACTGCTTTATGGTCTTGGCCACCGTGCTGTAGCTCAATTTCAGTGGGTTGTCAATCTTCTTATAGCCTAGGCCAACAATTTATGTAGAGCAACAGTTGTTTTTTTCAGATCCTCAGAGAGTTCTTTGCCATGAGGTGCCATGCTGAACTTGACCAGTATGAGAGAGTGTGAGGGCAATAACACAAAATGTAACACACCTGCTGTCCATTCACACCTGAGACCTTGTAACACTAATGAGTCACATGACACTGTGGAGGGAAAATAGCCACAATTTGTCCATTTTCACTTAGGGGTGTACCCACTTTTGTTGCCAGTGGTTTAGACATTGATTGCTGTGTGTTGAGTTATTTTGAGGACACACCAAATTCACACTGTTATACAAGCGTGTCATATCTGCAGTGTTGTCCCATGAAAAGATATAATATAATATTTACAAAAATTTGAGAGTGTACTCACTTTTATGAGATACTGTATGTCCTCAGTGCGCTGCAAGGCTGTTCCTAGGGGCAGCCACCTGGGGCGCCGCTCACCAGGGAGGGGCATCGCCCGCCTGGAAGGACAGGCCGGCAGTCAGCATCTAACTCTACATGTCCATTTCTGTGTACAATCCCGCCTCTGTGGTACACTCCCATTGTCGGTGATGTACACTATGTGCTCTATGTACACCACCTCCCCTATGATACACGCCCCTATGTATGATACATCTTCTCCCATTGACTTTAATGGGGTTCGAGTTCGAGTTCTATTTCGAATAGAACCTCGTACTGAACACACTAAAGTTCAAGGTTCTAATCGAACTAGAACTTTTTACTGCTCGCTCATCTCTACTCTTAACATTTCGGGTCTCCATCTCTGGTATATTTATGAATGTCTTTAAAAAGTTATACCTACATATACCATACCTATAGGCATTTTGTTTGGTCTGTTGAATGGAAGCATGCATTTTATTTGAGGTATAGAAAAAATAAAATATATACTAACATAACACAGGCTAAGTCTAGTCAGCAGTAGAATATGTCTGGTCTACTAAAGCTTATGCTACACCATGAGTGCACGGAGAAAAACATTTATATATATTTTTTCAGAGATATTCAAGTATACCAGCTGCAGAGACCTGAAACATGATGTGACCAGGGACTAATGCTAATCTTTCTCCTGTATATGGGGTAATCTAAACCCAAGGTCTGGATGAAAGGTGCACATATTCTTTCTCTGTATGAGGGGAACATAAAATATGTAAGATAATACTGAACACATTTTATGGAAAGTTTTGTTACCTTTTAACTCTTTGGTGAAACCTATACAGTTTTTCATGTTTAACACAAATACAGTACGTAAACCAAAACATTGTATGACATACGGTTTATAACAACAAAGAAATTTTGGGCGACATGTATGAAATTTGGTGTTAACACGCCAAATTTCATGCGCCTAGCATAAGTCTAGAATGCGCCTGATTTATGAACCCCCTCTACAGCGGGTCATAAATCAGCCGCATTCTAGCGCTCGGGTGACAGTTCTGGCTCAGGTATACCACTTTGAAAGTGGCATACCTGTTCTAGCTGTAATGCACCCAGAAATGCCGTAGTGAAGCTATAAATATGTAGCTTCGCTACGGTTCGAGTGCGCCCCACCTCCCGGAGTGGCGTGTGGGAGATTTAAAAATGTATGAACGGGGTTGTGCCTGATATCGGGCTGAAAAGATGCCAGATATCTGGCGCAGACCTTTTCATACATGTCGCCCTTAATGTTACACACTATGATGTTCGGAGAGCAATACATGGATCTGGATAAGTTGAAGGCCTGGGTAGAGAAGTGGCAGATGAGGCTTAACACAGATAAATGCAAGGTTATGCACATGGGAAGGAAAATCCATTCCATGATTACATGTTAAATGGAAAAACTCTCTTTAAAAGTGACATGGAGAAGGACTTGGGAATCCTGGTGGACAGTAAACTTCATTGTAGCAGCCAGTGTCAGGCAGCAGCAGCCAAAGCAAATAGGATCATGGGGTGCATTAAAAGGGGCATGGATGCACATGATGAGAACATTATTCTCCCATTATACAAGTCACTGGTCAGACCACACATGGAGTATTGTGTACAGTTTTGGGCACCAGTTCACAGGAAAGGTATACCCAGGACTGTATCGAGAACAAGGGAGCATCTGATATGTCAAGAGGATAGAAAGTTTCTACATTAACATAGAAAGGAATTCTTTACTGTAAGAGCAGTGAGACTGTGGAACTCTCTGCCAGGGGAACTTGTCATGCTGAATTCACCAAGCGTTCAAAAGGGTCTATATGCATTTCTAGAGAACAATAATTTAACAGATTATAGTGACGAGAATTCTGGAGAAGTGTCGTTGATCCCGGGATTTATTCTTCTCTAAAATGAGGACAACTGGCTTCTACCACGTGGGGGGTTTTGGTTTCCTCTGGATCAACACTATAGAACAATAGGCTGAACTGGATGGACGTCTATCTTTTTTCGGCCTTACAAACTGTGTAACTACACATCCCACTGCTAGAGAAAAATATTTTCATTGTGTATATATCAACCTTTAGATTTAGGATTGATGAGTCGATAAACAGTCACATCAGAGAGCATTAAACAACTCCATAACGTCACTGCAAAGAGTTATACAGAAATTTTTGTTCCTAGAGACAACAGATACCATCTTTGCAATTCTGCCTGGCTCGATCCCTGATCCAGTAATTTAGATCAGATTGAGATATCAAATATAAATCACTGTTGTTGGCTCAAAATCTGGATTAGCAGAAGTTTCCTTTTCTACTAAGACATCTCTTACTATTACTCATTATCTTCCTTTGGGAGTAAGAGACTTTCAACATGAGGTACTGGTCTCAGAGCTGATGGAAGTTTGGGATATTCTATACATTTCTTGGTCTTCTCTGAAAATCCTGTCACATTTGTAAGACAGGAGTAAGAATCACTGATGTTATCCCTCTACATCTTCCATATCACGCATATGCTTTTAATGGAAAAGTAATAATGCAAAGATTTGGAGAATGGAAATAATTAATACTTAACTTTTAATGAGTAAATACAACTATAAAATAAATGGAGCAACTTTAATATCCAATGCAGAAAATAATACAGGGCCCAAGGCTTTCCAGGTCAGACTTTGTAGCGCTGAATGCATCCAGGTCGATGGTCATCCCTCTTTTGAGACAGGTTCCCCGAGGTTAGGCTATAGGATTTTTGTTGGCCTTGTTGCTGTAGGGTGCTATATGGTCAGCCGCCCATGTATTTTTTTGCATCACTTCATATATTTGGCACAATGATACCATTATTACTGATACTTGTGTTTTGCGTGGTCTTACAGCTTTGTATGTGCTTTAAGCCATTGTTGCTCCTTTAGATTAAAGGTTGCTCCATTTATTTTAAAGGTGTATTTACACATTAAAAGTTGAGTATTTATTACTTCCATTCTCCACATTTTCGTTTTGTTCATTGTAGATTGGAGCCTGTTGTTAGTGATGGTTTTTTGGTCACACATTCCGTAATGTGTTGTATTTGTTAAAGTAATACAAAGCATTTTTCAAGCTACTTCTCAGAAACCATAAGTGATAGGAAAACCTGCATTGATTTCTATAATTGGCATCAAAAACTTTATATAGAACACCCAAACTCATAAAGGAAATAAAACCCTTGCAGAACAGTGTAATTATACTCACACTACACCAGTGTTTCTCAATCTTTTCAAGCCATAGTAATAAGAAGTTCCAGCTCAACTCTCAAGAAAGCGATTAGTTCTGACACTGGTGTCCCAACGCTGTGGTTTTGCTATCCTCTGCCTAAACAGTTCCATTCAGATTCATTGAATAGAATAGCACAGCAAGTAACAGTATTCTCATAAAAAAAATGGACATCACTCTGTTTAGTTGTGTAAGACTAGGGGGGGACATGTCTGAAAACTGTCTTGGTCTAAAACTTTTCTTGTTGCCCATAGCAACCAATCAGAGCACCGCCTGTTCATTTTTCAGAGCTTTTATATTGGAAAGTGACAATGGGACTGCGTGATTGGTTGCTAAGGCGAACAAGAAAAGTCTTAGACCAAGGACAGTTATCAGACCATGTACCCCGAAGGTTCTACTGTGGTTTGGGCGTTTTCTTAGCATCAATAGTACAGTCAAATATAGGAAAGTATACAAACATGTTGAGTCACATTATTATGACCACTCTTTTCCCTACTTTTGACTTCCAGCAGGGTGCGTCGGTTGGAGTGCGTTCATGAAGAAAAAAACGAACGGGTTGGTGCGCAGAATTGGTGGGTATATAAGGTGTGTGATAGGCTGTCTGCACACATATTGCTATCATGGGTTAAAGCGGTGTCTTATCAGAGTTGCAAAAAAGGATATTTATTGGTTTTCAGGCCAATGGTGGCAGTATTCCTGAAACTAGAGGTTCTTGTAAACTATATTAATTGCTGGCTGTGGTGAAAGTGTATCGTGGTGGACAAATGGCGCCATTGCAAACAAGAGACTTGGAAACCGCAGTCCACCACGTGCTATTGATTTGAGAGGTGAATGTTAACTTTAAAGATGTGCTAAGGAGCTAACAGACTTGTGTAAAACAGTTCCGCAAACCCTACTGTTTATGGGGCTCCGAAATAGGCGGACGGTCACTGCACCTCTGCTAACCAAGTTGCATTGGCAAAAAAGGCTTATATTTTCACAGCAGTATCAGAATTGCCAAGGGTTGTATTTTCCTCACCCACAGCAAGCACACCGTTATTGTTACCAACCCAGAGCTTTTATCGGCGGATTTTTCTCAGATCCGCTCAACAGAAATAGTATACATCTACACAGTGTGAGCGTACACGACTCCGGGATCACAGAATAAGTCCTTCAGGTATCAAGACAGAGATAGTTATAGGGTGCAAATGGTTCCTTCCGTATATTTATTTTCCAAAAACAAACGTATGACAATAACTTGCACAGCAATACAGGTGAACACAAAAAAAACTCCTGCTCATCTGAGCACTTACTATACATCGGTGTAGGTCCCTCACTAACACTTTGGTAGTAAAGTAGCGTTGGTGTAGCAGACACTGGCCTCCTCCAGTATTAACTGTACAAATGGTAGACTGGAGTTGCAGCCAACACCATGTCAGCTTACCTGCTGACCTTAAATAGGCCAGGTAAATCCTGGCATGGAACATGGAGAGTAAGCACCCACCCTACTTTTTGCTTACACACCTGAAGAGCCAACCCGGGAGAGGCTGGAAGCCAATACTAACCTACAGCTAAATACGTATGTTCAACAGTCTGTACAGTGACACCTACCAAACGGGGCCGGGGCTCCCGCCTCTTTTGGTCTTTCATTCCACCAAGACTCCTTAACTTGGTGGCATGTGTCTGGACATCTGGGATATATATTTCGTTTCAGACCTTCACGGCTGCTGCCTTACAACAGTTAACAATTTTGAAATAATAAAATTCATGGTCCAAAAATCGGCTACTGTTCAAGTGGACATGCAAAAGCGCTAGGGCAGGCGGCCGAGGCGCGCAGGACCGGCCCCACAGAAAATCAATGTACTCTTTGTTTTCACTGCTTCAAACAATGTGGTATTGTTCACTAGATCTGTGTTTCTATGAAAGTATATGATGAAATAAGTATGTATGGCTGTATTTAAAATACCAATGATATCTGCATTTCAGAAATAATTCCAAAGATTAAAAAGCCACCTCCTTTGTGCCGCCCTGTGGTGTCTCCCTGACCATCTCCGCTTGGAGTGCATTGTGCTCATGAAACAGTGCTGGAATGAAGTGCCGGACAGACGTCCTACTTTCGATGACATATTTGATCAAGTGAGCAGTTTATTTCTTAATTAAAATCATAAGGTGATATACATTAGATGACATGCATTGCATTAAACATGCTTATAAGTTTCAAGAACTATAGAAAGAATTTTTACTTTATGTGGTAATGTTATTATTGAATCTGTGACTGATTCTTTATAAATCGATTGTAATTTGAATTTTCTTTGTGTTAAAATAGCTATCCCTGAACCTAGCATTGTATTGGTATTTTGCAATGTACAAAGTGTTCATATTTATAATACATATGTACCTGTTTTCCATTGTTTCTAACCTTGTATCAGAGGACGTTTCTCGTTTAGATATGATCAAGTATACAAAAGTAAATTAAACAGATTTTTTAATACAGAATGAACTGTGAGGCAAATTGTTTAGTGCTCTTTATCCAAATAGTTTGTGTATGACATTGTTATAGATATGGCCATAACTGGCAAGGACCCCTGTTATGTACAGAAGAATCAGATATAACCACTACTATAATACTAGAAGTATCAGACATAACCACTACAATAGATGCATAAGAGTCACACATAACCACTACTATAATTGTAGAAGACATAACCACTACAATGTAAAAACAATCTAAAAGCATGGGAGAGTGGCTAGCCCCCAATTTGTTTTTTGCACTCCGCCCATCCGCATAGGCTTTTTAATCAGAACAAATTATTTTTGGAATCTTCTATCATTGAAATGTGAAGGTCTGAACAGGCACCAAGAGAGGTAATATATTAGAGTAGGTTCCATCTTTAATTGAGGGTCTCCTCACTGCTGTCTGGCAGATGGTCCTTTACAGTTTTAATAAAAAATGTACATTAAGAGCCTCAAAATGCCATGTATTTAAAAGCAGCAGAAATGCTTTTCCCAAAAATTTCTATGTTCCCTTTGACTGTTTTTGCTTGTAGAGTGCTGTTGATATTATATTGTGTTTGCATAACCACTACAACGATCTTAGAGGAGTCACACATAACCACTACAATAGATATAGAAGATTCACACATAGCAACTACCAGAATTGTAGAAGGGTCAGACATAACCACTACAATAGTCCTAGAGAGTCACACTTAACCACTACTATGGTCCTAGAAGAGTCACACATAATAATTACTATGTATGGAAGAGTTAGACACAATCACTATGATGTACTAAAGATTCATGGTCATAAACTGTACAGAGGGAGAAAATGAACCTTTAAATCTGACTCCACTTACAATGTGTGGCAAAATTTGGCCATAAAATATTCGCCTAATGTAAGCCAACCAATAAGTGGTGTTTAAAGGGAATCTATCACCAACAATTTTTTTTTTTAGACTATGAAATTCCTATTGCTACTTTCTGTGGTATTGATAGTCAAATGGAATTAATATGTGAAAGGTAAAAATGATGTTTTTCTCTCTTGAATGTGCAGTTTAAAAATATCAATAAAGGGAAGAAAACAAACATCATTGACTCCATGCTACGTATGTTGGAACAGTACTCAAGCAACCTTGAGGACTTAATACGGGAAAGGACAGAGGAATTAGAGATAGAAAAACAGAAAACAGAAAAGCTCTTAACACAAATGTTACCTCCGTAAGTAATTACACAGAGTTTATCACTATGCAGAATTTATGAATAATGGCTTTACCATATAAAAGTTAATTTATGAATGTGGAAAATAGCCATTGACTATAAGTGCCATTACGATGTTAATGAATATATACTTATCTTTTTGTCTAGATAGCTTGCATGCTATGACAGCCACTGTTTTTGACGAAAGGGTATACTTGTGGAAAGCCATAGCATTTTGCCATGATTTGAAAAAATTGTTGCAAAAACAATGCTTAAACCGACTGGTATTAATATTAAAACAATGTTGTCTAAACCTGCCATGAAGCAATCCAAACAGGCCATTTTGTGAGATTTTTCTTAAAGCTACACTTTCACTAATCAATAACTAGCAAATGCATTTTCTCAATGGGAAAACCAATGGTATGGTCTATTGGAGTTCTTGGATGAGAGGTTTGGGAACAGTTTAAGGCCAAATTGATGCAGATGATACCAAGCTATGTAGTGCATGGAAGATGTTCATAAATTACAAGCCAAAACTGAATGTTTGAGCATACACTTGGCAAATGAAGTTTAATGTAAATAAATGTAAAATTATGCATCTGGGTACTAACAATCTTCAGGCACCATATGTCTTAGGGGGTGAAAAACTGGGAGAATTGCTTGTTGAGAGCAATCTGGGCTTACTTATAGATCATAGACTACAGAACAGCATGCAATGTCAGTCAGCTGTCACTAAGGCCAGCAGGCATGTTTTAAAAGAGGCATGGAGTTGCAAGGCAGGCATATAAAATCAATCCTACAATTACAAAGCATTGGTGTGGTCTCATCTGAAATATGCATTTCAGTTTATAGATAGTATGTACTGGAGTTAGAGAGAACACAAAGGCGAGCAACCAAACTGATAAGGTTAAGTGAAAGCATCTAAATTATAAGGAAAGGTTAAAAGACCTAACCCTATTTGGTCTTGAGAAAAGATGACTATGGGGAGACGTAATTCATTTATATAAGTATGAAAATGACCCTACCAAAATTGTGGGAACATTTTTTTTCATGTAAACCCCCCTCAAAAGACAAGTGGAGGCTTGTCCTTCATCCCCCCTTAAGGCTCTTTTTGTCCTCCAGGTACAGTGTCCTGTTGGAGATAAAACCCCAAAGTTTTTTTTTGTTTTTTTTTTGGGGGGCGCCTTTCTGGGGAGCGGGAAGTTCTCCCACCCCCTTGAACTTTCAAACATTTTGCCACATTCAAGGCTTCAAACATAAAGATATAAAAACGTTAATTTTTTTGTGAAGAATCAACACAAGTGGGACCCCAATTTGGGGAGTTGGAAACAACATTTTAAAATTTGGGTATTTTTTAAAACTTTTGTTTAAAAATAAAAAAACTGAAAAGTGGGGCGTTGCAAAATTTTTCGGCCCCCTTAATTAATGCTTTTGTTGCGTTTACCTTTTGCTGGGGATTTTCAGTTTGGCCCAAATCGCTTGGGGGATTTCTTGCCCCTTCTTCCTTGAAACAGAAGGGTTTTTGAACAGCTGGGCTCAGTGAGGTTGGAGGAGGGGTTTGTTAAACGCTGGGGCTCAGTGAGGTTGGAAAGGAGAGCGTTTGTGAACAAGGTGGACCCCCGGGGAGGTTGGGTGGAAGAGCGTTTTGTGAGCCCGCTTTAGCTCCGTGAGGTTGGAATTTGGGGGCGTTTTTGAACAGCTGGAGTCAGTGAGGTTGGGTGGAGAGCCCTTTTTTGAACAGCTGGAGCTCAGGGGGTTGGAAAGGAGAGCGTTTGTGAACAGCTGGAGGGTCAAATTGAGGTTTGGGTGGAGAGCGTTTTTTGAGAGGGAGCTCAGTGAGGTTGGATGGGGCGTTTGGAGCAGCTGGAGTCCTGGGGAGGTTGGATTTGGAAAAGGTTTGGAACAGCTGGAGCCAGTGAGGTTGGGGTGGAGAGCGTTTGGGCAGCTGGAAAATCAGTGAGGTTTGGGTGGGAAAAGGTTTTTTTTAACAATCTTTG
This sequence comes from Phyllomedusa bahiana, assembly GCA_025379985.1. Taxonomy (NCBI): domain Eukaryota; kingdom Metazoa; phylum Chordata; class Amphibia; order Anura; family Hylidae; genus Phyllomedusa; species Phyllomedusa bahiana. The sequence continues at coordinate 74,426 of JAODAL010017387.1, forward strand.
GGGCTCAGTAGGTTTTGGGGGAGGGGCGTTTGAGGGCAGCTGGAAACTCAGTGAGGGTTTGGGGGAGAGCGTTTGTGAGCAGCTGGACCAATTTAGGTTGGATTTGGGGCGTTGTGAAACACTGGAGCTCAGTGAAAGGTTTTAAAAGGGGGAGGGTTTTTGAACAGTGGAGCTCAGTTTTGGTTGGAGGGAGAGCGTTTATAACAAACTGGGAGCTCATTTTAGGGTTTGGGGGGAGAGCGTTTATGAACAGTGGGGCTCAGTAGGTTGGGGTGGAGGGGGCGTTTGTGAGCAGCTGGTGCTCATGAGGGTTTGGGTGAGGGGCGTTTTTTGAGGCAGTGGGGCTCAGTGGAGGTTTTGGATGGAAGAGTTTGGTGAGCAGCTGGAAACTTTAGTGAGGGTTTGGATTTGGGGAGTGTTTTGTTGAGCATGGGCTCAGTTTAGGTTGGAGGGAGAGCGTTTTGTGAGGCAGCTGGAGCTCAGTGAGGGTTTGGGGTGGAGAGCGTTTGTGAGCAAACTGGAGCTCTGTGAGGGTTTTTGGGTTTGGGGGAGTTTGTGAGCAGCTGGAGCTCAGTGAGGTTGGAGGGAGAGAGTTTTTTTGAGCCCGCTGGAGCTAGTGAGGTTGGTGGGAAAAGCGTTTGGGGAACAGCTGGAGCTCAGTGAGGTTTGGGGGAAGCTTTTTTGAACACTGGAGCCAGTGAGGTTGGGGGGAGAGCGGTTTTTTGAAAAAGCTTGGGGCCAGGAGGTTGGATGGAGAGCGTTTGTTTAACGCTGGAGGGTCAGTGGGGGTTTGGGTGGAGAGCGTTTGTGAACAAGGGAGCTCAGGGGGGGTTGGATGGAGGGGGTTTGTGACAGCTGGGGGCTCCCGGTTTAGGTTGGGGGGGGAGAGCGTTTGTGAGCGCTGGAGCCAGGGGAGGGGTTTTGGGGGAGAGCGTTTTTTGGCAACTGGAGGGCCCGGGGAGTTGGGTTGGGGAGCGTTTATGAACAAACTGGACTCAGGGGAGGTTGGATGGAGATGCGGGTTTTTTAGCAGCTGGAGCTCAGTGGGGGTTTGGGTGGAAGCGTTTTATGAACAGTTTGGGGTCGTGGGGTTGGGTGGAAGCGTTTATTGGGGGCAGCTGGGGCTTTAGGAGGTTTGGAAAGGGGGACGTTTTTGAGCAGCTGGGGCTCAGGTTTAGGGTTTGGTTGGAGGGCGTTTGTTTAAAAGCTGGAAACTCAAATGAGGTTGGAATGGGAGCCCTTTGTGAAAAAAGCTGGGGCTCAGTGAGGGTTTGGGTGGAGAGCGTTTGTGACAGTGGAGCTCAATTTAGGTTGGTTTGGGGAGGGGTTTGTTGGGGCAGCGGAGCCGTGGGTTGGATGGAGAGGGGTTTATGAACAGCTGGGCTCAGTAGGTTGGAAAGCAGAGCGTTTTGAACAGCCCGGGGGCTCGGAGGTTGGATGGAGGCTTTTTTAACAGCTGGAGCAATTTAAAGGGTTTGGTGGAGGCGTTTATGAAAAAACCCGCTAACAGTTTAGGTTGGGTTGGGGAGCGTTTGTTAACCCCCTGGAGCTCAGTGAGGTTTGGGTGGGGAGCATTTTTGAGGCACAGTTTTCAGCTTTTCCACAGATTCTCTATTTGGGTTCAGGGCCCGGACGGACTTGGCCCCTTCAACACCGGATACGGTTTTTTTTGAAACCCTTTCCCTTGCAGATTTTGCTTTTTGTTTGGGGTCATTGGGCTTTTTGGGAAAATAAATCTCCGTCCCGGGGCTTTTAAGGGGCCTTTTGCAGACAGGGTTTTTTTAAAAATGTTTTCCCGTATTTGGCTTCATCCATCTTTCCCATCAATTTTTAAACCCCCTTTCCCTGTCCCCGCCCCGAAGAAAGCCCAAACCCCGATGCTTCCCCCCCACCCTTTTGTGAAAAGTGGGGGTGGTGGGTTCAGGGGGGAAAGAGCTGGGGTTGCTTTTTTAAAAGCCAAACATAATTTGTTTTGCATTTGTGGGGGCCAAAAAAATTGGATTTTGGTTTTATCCCGAGCAGAGCCCCTTCTTTTCCCCATTTTTGGTGTCTCCCAGGGGGCCCCCCTTTCCCCATGTTTTGGGGGTCTCCCCCCGGGGGCCCCTTTTTCCCCATGTTTTTTTGTCTTTTCCCGGGGGTTGTGGGGAAAATTTTTTCCAATTTTTTATGGGTATCTTTTTAGAAATGGGTTCTTCTTTTCCTCTTCCATAAAAGGGCCCGAACTTTGCCAGTTTACGAATGAAATTTTTTGTCCTATGGGGCAGACCCCTCCCACCTCACTGGAGATCTCTTTCAGTTCATCCGAGTGATCATGGGGTCTTTGGGTTTCATCTCGATCAGTCTTCCCTTGTTGAGATGAAAGTTTTAAAAGGGGGGGCCCCGGCAATAAAACTAGGTTGGTTTGCAGTGGGCCTTTTTATTTCTCCCCCTTTCCCTTTCAATATGTTCGCTTGCAAAGTGCTCCCCTTTGGGGTGTTTTAAATTTGGGAAATCTTTTTGTATCCCAAGGGCCGGTTTTTAAACCCGCCAAACCCCCCCCCCCCCCCCCCCCCCCCCCCCCCCCACCCCCCCCCCCCCCTATCACAGGGCCTGCCCGGGGTGGGTTTCCCTTGGGCCCTTTATGATTCCTGCGCTTTTTAAAAGAACCCTGAACTTTCACAGAAACAGGTGCATTTTTACGGGGACTTGATTACACACAGGTGGATTATATTTTTCATCCCAGTCATTTTTTACGACATTGGAATTTTTCCCGAGATCCTCACGAACTTCTGGATTGAGTTTTGCTGCAAGAAAAAAAAAGGGGCCGAATTTTTTTGCCCCCCCCACCTTTTTTTATTTTTTTTTTTTCTTTTTCAAAAAGGGGTTTTAAAATTTTCCAATACATTTTCTTCCCCTTCACAAAATTTTGTTTCCCCCTTGTTGTTGATTCTTCCCCAAAAAAATTTGAAATTTTTCATCTTTGTTTTAAGCCTGAAATGTGGCGAAAAGTTTCCCAAATTTGGGGGGCCCCCGGGAAACCCCCCTTTAGGCCCAAAAACCCCCACTGTAAAATGTTAATGGAAAAGGCAAAAATTGGGTCTGTTTTAATTTTAGGGGTCCCTTAAAGTTAAAACAATTTTGGCCCTGGGGCAATCCCTTTTTTTACTTGACCTATAGAAAAGATATGTAATGGAGTAAACCCCAAAGGGGGTATCCTGTCTTTTGGGGGTTCAAATTAAACTTTTAAAAAAAACAAAAGGTTTCACCGAGAAAAAAATTTACAACATGCCCTGTTTCTGGGGGAAAAATGCTTTTTTGATTTTAAAACAAAATTTGGGGTTTTTTTTACCTCTTTGCAAAAATTTGTAGATAAAAAGCTCACATGTAGCTGTCTGTGAGGGTCTATTGGGACGTCCTTATTTTATGGACCACTTTCCCCACAGCTTCAGGAAAAGTTGAAACAGGGTGTAATTCTGGGTTTGGCGCCATCTTT